>JAPMUY010003208.1:17500-25143 GCA_026901105.3 Galaxias olidus
TACTAATAATGATGAAGACATCTATAAAAACAGGAAGACACAGATTTTGGTCGGTGGTCAGTGGCTAAATTGGGGTCAGCTCTTCGCGGTGACAGCAATCGGGAGAAGGGGGGAGGCTGCAGACCCGGAGCCTAGACAGCCCCTAGGCTAGTCGTCCGGTTGTTGACGGTCATGCACCTTCGACTGCTTTGCCAACCGCCAGCGAAGAAGAAGAAGAAGAAGAAGCGGCACTCGCTACAGGTGATGTCCGTCCCGGCCAGGCGTTCCGTCTTTCGAAGCTTTGATTGAAGTGACATTTTGGTGTCAATTCATCTCGAAAGGTTAGTGTTATTCGTTACACTGTCTACATCTGTTGCCACTTTTACTGCGATGATTCAAGTGTTTATGTCGTTTATATTCCCTGTCTTAAACGTGTTGTCACGGCCGTGCGATAGCCTGCAGTGCGATAGCCTGCAGATAGCCAGCTCAACTCGGAAAATGCCTTTCGTTGATAGTTTGCATATTACTATCCAGAAGACCTGGCCCAGAGTCGAAAAGTGCCGCACATGTTGTGATTTATGCCACTGTCCATTTTGCCAAATCACATCATTTAAGCAAACATCAGCTCTTTGCCAATCCATTGCAAGCTAAACGAGTGCGCAAATAAGGCTCCAAGCTAAATGAGTGCGCAAATAAGGCTACGTGGAGCAAGTAGAAGTCGTAACGAATTCACGTCTTGCGCCTATAAGATAGCATTACGTTTGATATTCGCTTGATATTCATATATAGCGGGACATCAGAACAACTCTATCTTATTCACAACGATTTGTAAGGGTGTGTGTGTGTGTGTGTGTGTGTGTGTGTGTGTGTGTGGGGGGGGGGGGGGGGGGGGTGTCTACCTGGTCTAGCTAGACAACAATAACAACAGCTGGATTAGATCATTTATTTATCAAATAAAAAATGATAAATGATATACATGTATTTGTTAAACACATACTAGAGGTCAAATGAGATGTGTTGTTAGATTTGTGAAACCTCTGTATTATTTGTGAAATACAATTAAAGTAGAAAAATACTTGTTTTTCCTTTTGGGATAAAACAAGGCCTGGTCTAGCTGGACAACCATGGCATCCAGACTTGTAAAACATGGACAACATCTATCAACACATACTAGAGGTCGAATAAGATGTGTTTCTCCATGTGTGAAAAAAACTCCACATTATTTGTGAAACACAATCAAACTGGAAAAAAGACTTGTTTTTCCTATTGTCGTGAAGCAAGGCCTGGTCTAGCTGGACAACCGCAGCAGCCATGCCTGTGAAACTGTCAACATATACTAGAGGTCCAATAAAATGTGCTTTTGGATTTGTCAAACCTCTAGATCTGACGTAGCGCTTTTCTAGCCAACGCTTAGTCCAGCCCGTCTCTCTTTCAGCTCCGGCGATGTCCGTCCCGCCTCCCTGCCGGCTCATCCACCCGAGGCCCCGGGTGCCTCCGGGACGTCCAGAGCCAGGCGAGTCCGAGCTATAGTGCTAGCCTTTAAGGTGTGTAGTACCCCCCCCCCCCCGTACAGCGGGTCAAACCTAGTCAAGACAAATGTTCTTTGAGATTGCCTAGCCTTCTGACTTTTTTATTCTGCCACAGGCGACGTCCATTCCGCCGACTCCACCCCCACCCCACCCCCTCTGCGGCGTCCACGGGCTCTTGGCGATGACCGGTCCGCAACGCTGCCAGGACGTCCGGAACCCGGCGAGTGCAAGTCGTAACGCTGGAGACGATAACCGTGGCCTTCAGGTGGTGTAGCGCACTCCAAACGACAGGTCAAAAGTCCCAGGGCCATTGATTGGACAGAAAAACCATTCAAATGCGTATATGTAAATATAATATGAAAGCACTCCACTTTGAACCTAGACATATATTTGTGTCGCAAACTATTAAATGGAGGGGCTCGTCGAGTTCTGAAATGTCACAATGTCCTATTTTACCTGTCCCGGTGAAAGTTCTTATGACAAAAGTATAAATCAATCTTCATTTATTTCAGACACTATTTGGTCCGTATAAAAAAATTGAAACGACAGACAACGGATGTATAAAAACTGAGAATCAATACTCTGTAACTATAGTCCAAATAGACACGCTCTCCAGTGCCTCCAGTCACAAGAGGCGTATCTGATACTGCTTTTCTTTGGCATTATTAAAACATGACTTATTTCATTTACAGAGGTCCTCCCTTCGCATTAGAAAATGTGTACACAAGATTTCTAATCACAGCATTTAAGGTGGGAACGTTATTTAGTACAAACGACTGAGTGAAAAACATTATTCACAACGGTTCGACACGCTGTCCGACAGAATAAAAGGGAGGAAATGCCTTTGTCCTATCCTCGTTTGTCTAAACAATCGCTATCACACTCTCTTTTTGAGTTCAACTTTATGCCAAATGGTTGTCCATCGTCTGAAACAGACTCTGAGCAGTGGCTGCAGGCCAGCAGAATAAGTTGGACATGGTGACGGGATCGTCGGCACGTAAGAGATGCTTAACGAGCCGGTCTCCCACCGTACCGCCTGCCGCACAGTCTTTGAGTCTTTTTGAAATATCGTGCGTGTACAGGCTGAAGAGCACAGGTGACAAAATCCCACCTTGTCTGACCCCGTTTATCACTGGGAAAGGATTTGAAGTTGTCTCTCCCCATCTGACTTACATTTTTGGTACGCAAACCAAACCACGCAGCACCCGAATCAAATAAGGAGGCACTCCTCGTTCCTGTAATTTTACAACTAATTTGCCACGATCAATGCGATCGAATGCCTTAGCGGTGTCCAAGAAACACAGAAACATAGTGGAGTTCTGTTCCGTGTGCTTGCTTACTGCCTCTGTCAACGCGTAAATGCACATATCGGTGCCACGTTTACTTTTAAAACCAAACGGATGATCAGTAGTGACTACATATTTTTCTAGTCTATCTAAAAGGATTCTTTCAAATACTTTAGACAATACACTCGCTAATGCAATGGGTCTGTGGTTTTCTATACTGCATATTTTCCCTGTTTTATCTTTAATTACTGGTACCTGTAACACTGACGGCATAGAGCTGGGCAGTGTACCATGCTCCAAAACATTCCAGAAAAGCACAAGGCAAGTAGTAAAACAAATACTCTGTGGCTAGCAAACCTCAAATGTTCTGCAGCGGGTTGATCGGGGGGCCACACGATCGATTTAAAGCCAGTTTCCCAATCGCGCTCTAGAAATTCCTCCTGGAAAATGACAGGAACACCCGTGGCATAATTGTGTCGTGGGCAACGCAGTGCAGCCGAAACCATCCGTGTCCTGCAGTGCGACAAAGAAAACATCCCTTTAGTGGTATTGTTTTTAGGAAATATATACGCATTATGGGCACTTACTAGTTTGCTTAACCCTCCTGCTGTGTTCGTTTCGTGTAACTACTTTGGTGTTCCCGGTAAAAAATGACCACCCCATTATAGCTGATTATGAATCAATAATAATACAGATGTTATCGCCTAATGTTGTGTTTATCTTTTTGTCAACTTAAGCTCTTGTAAAAAGGACCATTTTTAAACTTCCATTTTCTATTTATGGCCTGTAGGCCTCAATGTCCTGGGCTGACACAACTGGTTATTGAGTCTGGATCATATTCTGTGTTGTCTTCATCTTCTGACACTTCCTCCTCTTGATGTACCTTCACCGTCAGTTTCCTGTCCTCTCTCCTCCTCACCAGTGTCATCCAAGATATAATCAAGAGCCCCACGTACAGTATATCGTTTGGTCATTGTGCTGCCACTGAATGAATTGTGAATAAATATTGAATAAAGGTTTGTGTATAATGAATAAATGTATTTTGTGTGTTCAGAAGCCCTGTGTGTGGACAAAGTCATGGAACCTTATGACAATCAGATTAAATTAACGACTTTTTTCAGAGAGAGAAAATGAGTTTGGTTATGTCTTGGGCTAGAAGCGATGTCATAGTAGTAACACTGATAATAATTGAAAAAAGAAAGAGAGAGAGGGAGAGCCAGTGCAGCAGCAGCAGCAGCAGCAGCAGCAGCAGCAGCTGCACTAAAGAGCCCTGTACAAGACACTGCTTTCAATAGTGTTTAGTTTCTTAAGGATCCCCATTATTTGTAGCCGCAGTGAAAACTCTTCCTCCTGGGGTCCGCACAAAAGACAACCACATGCAAACATCACATGATGTAGGATACACAAGTCAAACCAAACTAAATGAAAAAGAAAAAGAATGCATGCTGTACATGAATTGAAGCAGTACCTTCAATCGACCTGGAGATGGCAGCGTCGACCCCTTTTTTCCCTGTTGCCTTAACCCAAGGCAAAACGTGACATACGCAATTAGACGGTGCCACAGTCGGTCGGAGAAAGTCGAAGTTTACTTTGCTGACAAGAAAAAAATAAGTAAAAGGTGATGGATGTTATTTATGTTTGAAACTGTACACATGCAAACGCATAGGTGATGAAGGGGGCTGGAAAAAGTCTCCGTGTCACGAGTTGCGTTGGCTATGATTTACTGAGATTTGTTTTGACACCTTTCATAGTCG
This sequence comes from Galaxias olidus, assembly GCA_026901105.3. Lineage (NCBI taxonomy): Eukaryota > Metazoa > Chordata > Actinopteri > Galaxiiformes > Galaxiidae > Galaxias > Galaxias olidus. The sequence continues at coordinate 22,049 of JAPMUY010003208.1, forward strand.
TAATTGTGTTTGTTGTGTTATTTATGGTAAGTATGTATGTATGTATGTACATTTACAAACACACGCGCGCGCACACACATGTCCGTGTGTTTCCATATGTATGCCACTTGCGCTTGAGCGAAAGACGCACTTTTGCACCGTGTCTCGATGCTGGCTAGCGATTAGAAGAGCTGGCTTGCTAGCTGAAAGAGGACTTTTGCTAATTCCATCCCGTGGTGCAGGGGAACTGTACACAGGAATGATTTTTTTCCGTCGTGTTTATTTTTATTGACGTGCTCCTCACTATTAAGTTTTAACGGTCTTTCTGATTGTGATGATCAATTATAACTCAAGTGTATTAATTTGTCGCCAAAGCAAAAAGAAATAAACTTTTGGGGATGTGTAGGCCTATGCACACTGCCCGCGACATGAATCGTAATGACTATGACATTACAATATAATAATAATAACAATAAGTAGTCTTTATTTGTATAGCGTATTTCATACAGGTGCAGCTCAATGTGCGTCACATAACAGAGAATGCCCAAAAATGTAAACAAATAACAAAAATATGATTGAAAAGGGTAGAACTATGATTGTAAAACAGCATCAAAGTATTTAGAAAACAATCGTTATTAAAATAATATCATAAAATGAAATCAAATCAAAGGGAATAGAATACTGCTTAAGCGTCACACATCTACTTTGAACGTTTAGCTTATTTTAAGTTCATGTCGAATTAAACGCCTCATTGGAAAGGTGCGTTTTAAGATCCCTTTAAAAAGTGATGACTCATTCAGCCTCAGGAATATGGCTCGGAATGGAGTTCCACAGTTTTGGGGCCAAATAGCTGAAAGACGCCTCTCCGCTCCTCTTGTAGTTCACCATTAGCAATAATTATAATAGCAGGATAATAACTCTTAGGGTGCCTTTCAAGTAACCCGAGACACTTTACAAGTAAAAACGCGTTCTCTCACGTGTTCCTTGTCTCACATTTCGTTGTCATCTACCCCCCCAGATCAAGCCGGGAAAAGCAGAAGCATGGACCGGCTGGAGGTGTTGTTTGAGGAGCTGGAGGCGTTTGTGCTAAGGCGGGTGGCCTCCATGACGGCCCAACTGCAAGAGCTGAGGCGTCAGATCGAGCGGGCGGGACAACGGCCCCCGGCCCGCTTCCCTCTCGACGACTCCCTTGACCTGGAGGAGTTGCCGTCTGCCTCTCCCCGGGGAGGCCCACCAGCCGCCGCCGCCGCCGCCCTCGGAAGCCCCGACTCTTTTCCCTTCGACAATCTTGTTCCGGCCCTCGGTCGGGAGAGCCCTCTCCTCCTACCCCACTCCCCGCCAGCCATCAGCGTTAGCAGCAGCAGCGGCAGCAGCAGCAGCAGCAGCAGCCGGGGCTCCTCTAGAGACGATCTCGGTTTGGCCCCTGGTCAGCAGGGTGCCACCCAGGCCCGGCGCTCCTCACCCCCCGCTCGCCCCAGCAGTGGCAGCCACCAGACGACTCGCCCCCGCCACTCGCCGGCAGCCAGTGCGCCCGCCATCAGCAGCCAGGGCTCTGCCTGTGGGGATCTTGGTCTGGCTGCTGGTATGAAGAGCCGCCGCCGCCGCCGCCGCCCGCCGCCGCCATCCCCAGCAAGCGGCAGTCAGCAGACGACTCTCGTCGGCCGCTCCGCCATCGCCCCCGCCGCCGCCATCGTCAGCAGCCAGCTCTGCGACGATCTTGGTCTGGTCCCTGGGCTGAAAGGAGCGCCCCGGGCCCACCGCTCCTCGACCCCCGCTGGCCCCAGCACCGGCGTTGGTCCGAGGGCTCTCCTCCTTGCCTCGGCGGCGGCAGGCAAGAGGAAGTCCCTGCCCGAGGGCGGCCCTCCCCGTAAGGTGCCTTCCCTCGGCCCCGACCCGCCCTGCGGCCCCCCGGCCGCGGCCAGCTCTGGCCGAGGGACCCCCCGCTCTGGGGCCGCCGGCTGGAGGGCGAGTCTCTCGGCGTCCTCCGTGAGTGGGAACGAGTCCGGCGTCGGCTCTAGCGAGCGGGCCGCGGTGGCGCTCGGATACGAGGACCTGGAGCCGGAGCTGGCCGCCAAGGTCAAGCGCTACCATCCCCAGACGCTGCACGCCAGGGAGAAGATGACTGGCTTCCAAGTGGCGTATTTCCACTACCTGGTAGACGAGCTCAAGGTCAACGGTAAGGCCGCTGGCGCCTCTGTGGTGCGTGTCAAACAGTTTGGGGGGGGGGGGGCCCACACGCAGCCCACGGTCAACTAACCTTGTTTTGACATGTCTTTCACAGATAACCGCAACCGCGAGAGGAACACGGAGGTCATAATGCAGCGGGGGGTGAGCGCAGGAGTCTGGCCTGGAGGCTGGTGTCCTCCTGGCGTCAAGGGCACCTTCAAAGAATACCTGTCGGAGAAGCTCCACACGGCAATGAGGCGGCAGAGGGTGAGGGAAGAGGCCCGTCGGAAGTATCACGAATTTGAGGCGGCGGCGGCGGCGGGGGCCTGTGACCTTTGAACTGAGGGGGGGAGGGGGGACACACACTGCGTGGGGAGTTGATTGTTCCCTAGTTCTAGTCTTCCGTGTGTGTGTGTGTGTGTGTGTGTGTGTGTGTGTGTGTGTGTGTGTGTGTGTGTGTGTGTTGCAGGTTCTGTTTGTGCGAGTAGTATAGTGTTTGGTTCTCCCGTTCAGCGTGTTTTTTCTTCTGGTTCTGTAAAAGTTGGCAATAATAAGTGTTTTTTTTCCCAAGCAAAGCAAACGTCTCGGTCTCTCTCTCTCTCTAACACACACACACAGAGTTAGGTAGCATGTGTACAGCTGTGAGGATCAAGAGTCAAGTGTCAGCTGCACCGGTGAAGTCCATTCCTAGACTAGGCTTTGTACAATGACCAGGATTGTGATTGCAGTTATTACAGTGCAGCATCCTTGTTCAAGTAGTATGATCAGTTAATAACGATGAGCAATTTGATTGACAGCCTTCAGTTACCACATGAAACGAGACAACTGGACGACATTTGCTGAGGTAAAGATCACACGCAAGTGTTTAATGACAGCAGGGACAAAAGAGTTTCAATCAAAGCAAGAACACCTTAGGACAAGGGTACGATGACCTGGAATAACCGCTTGTG
>JAPMUY010003210.1:0-7500 GCA_026901105.3 Galaxias olidus
TATATAAAAAGTCTCAAAATAAATATTTGACAACCCACCACTTTTTTCTTGTTGACAGGAAAGCGTCCATTAGAATTGACGACCACGGTGCACAACCTCACATCCTCTGGGTGAGTGCACTTGTCCTGCAATACAAACAGCAGTGACAGGGAACCACATCCTGTGACAGGGAACCACATCCTGTTACAGACCAGACGCCACCGCCTCACGGCCAGGTGCTAAACAGCACGTCAACAATCACCACGACGACCACAAAACAACAACAACATTTACGGACACAAAGAGAGCCTGGAGCCAACGGCGTTAAGGGGGGTGTGTTTCGTTGCATCACTTCCTGTAGGAATCAAAATGAGGCCTGCGGGAGTTAAATGAGACGAAGATGAAGGTATGTGTCTATGAGGGATGAAGGTAGACTCGTCTGCCTCTGCTTCTGTCTAGGAAACGCCCCACAAACACTAATGTTCTTTATGTCTTCAGATGACACCGATTGTCCTTTAATTTAGACAAATGTTACAATGAGACGTCCATAAACATAAATACAACGTTTACTGGGCAGCACTGAGAGTTCCTGCAAACTCCTGTCATTTAGGACAGGATGATAGCAGTGTGTGACAAACATGGAATCAGAGACAATGAACAGATTTATGTTTGTATGGATGTATGGATGTATGGATGTAGGTGTTTTATGGAATATCTAATGAAAGAGCTTCAAACAAATCAACATTCGTGCCTATTCCAGATAACAAAAAAACTGTCTTACAAAACCACCTCCTCGACTCTCATATTAAAGGCCTTTACCTGGCTATTTCATAAATACATGTTGAAATCCTCTGAGAAAAAAAGGAGCAATCAAACACAAGCCTTTATTTGTATAGAGGCCCCCCTCTCTAATCACAGCCTCTGTCTAAGATACAAAACATGCACACGAAACAACAATTAGCAATCAAAATTCAACCACAGGCTTTTGATTTCCATTCAAATGATTATGTCTATAGCAACTCAATACTCGGCCATCTGAGGATCGCAGGTCTGGTGCCATTGTAATTCAAACGGTTTATTGATGCGTGATAAAAATTGATGAGGCCTGTATTTGAAGAAAATTGGCTTGTTATTTCTGAAAACATTTTCCACTCTCCTCTGCACTCTGTTTCCGCCTTAGGACACACACACACACACACACACACACACACACACACACACACAAATGTGCAAACATATGCACATATTTACTATTACACGTACACATACAAGACTAGTACCGACGCAAACACACACACACCCACAGATATGCTCCAACACATTTGCTACACACATAATTGTACGTATAAATACTTTTGCCACTCCACCGACAAACACTCTCCCTCCCTCTCCCTCTCTTTCTCACACACACCTCTACACACACACACACACCCACCCACACACCCCCACACACCCACCCACACCAACACACACGCACGCACACACATACACACACACACACACACACACACACACACACACACACACACACACACACACACACACACACAGACACCACAGACACACACACGCACTCACAAACCCACCCACACCTACACAAACATGCACACACCCACCTACATGCGCACACACACACACACACACACACACACACAGACACCACAAACACAAAGCGATGCAGAAACAGGCATGAAACAGGCATGAATCACATGAGGTGTGTGGATGGGAAGACAGTGGATTATGTCCTGATCTCAGGCAATTGGTCTCTTCTGTGTCAGTAAAATCAATAGGAAGGTGGACTAAAGGTCACTCTGAGCACATCTTAATAACCGCATCGTTTCACAGCTTTTCCCATCGAAAGGCCAGCAATCAGGCACACGCCAGGAAACACAGATCGTTCTGTTGCAGTGGTAGTGCCTGGGACAATCTCACCAAGCCACAACACAGACTGTTAAGAAGCACATGGGATGATTGGCCCTGCTCTCTGGTTTGCCCTGCTTCAAATGATATGGCTCTGTAGAAAGAAACTAAATAAAACTATTACAATGCCTGTGGCCCTGCTCTCTGGTTTGCCCTGGTTCAAATGATATGGCTCTGTATAAAGAAACTAAATAAAACTATTACCATGCCTGTGGCCTTTTTTGTATTACAGCTGTGTACGAAAGTATAGCCCAGGTTTAAACTAACCCTATAGTAAACCATGGCTATTTTAACTGTAAATTAAGTACAATAGATTTAACTTTAGTAACAAGGAGAAGGACACTTGTTTTAGTGTTTTCATGTTGTTCTGATGATTCCAGTATAGATTAACTATTGATTAGTTATAATACTAATGTCTATACTACTATTGATATTGCTTTCCAAAAACTAGTTTCCACCTGAAACCATTTGTGAGGAAGTGAGTTCAAAAGGGGAGAATAATTCAAGGTGCCCCCCAAAAGCGTCTTTTTATCATCTATGTCCTTTGGACATCTGTTTGGCGGCGAGACGATTCCTGCTTACGCCCATGTGATTAAACAAAAAATGAACCACCATCGAACACAACCTGTCAAAAAAAGACTTGACGTGACCAGAGTCTTAATCTGACAAAACTTTGATGTTGACAGGTTCTTATTTCACCAGCTAGCTTTTATGAGGGGGGGAGGGGGGGGGTAACAAGAGGCCAGCTGAGACAGATGCTAGAGGAAGAACTCTATTTATTTCTCCTCCCCCGCACTTTGTCACAACAACATGCTCTAATGCTGTTGTTTTTTCTCGTGAATGAACAAATTAGCTCGGGCAAATGAGAACTGCAAATGAAGCCAATTATGCCAAACACACCTGGACACAATTATCAGCTGACAACACGTTCCATCAGCTGGGTCTTCAGTTCACAAAGTAATTCTATGGCCACCAGTAAGAAAAAAAGAAATTAAAGATGAAATCACTAATTGATGTACAATCCTCAAATAATAGAGGTCCACATACCCTGGTGTGTATTCAATTTGTCTTTTCTATTTCATTTTCACTTCTGTATTTTTATATGAGACCAAACACCTTAGACTGCACTGATCTTCCTCTGCAAACATACACTATTCCATCCATAAACAAATCCCTGTTGAGGTACCGGCTCAAATTGAATCTAGCGTTGCTCCAAACCCTCACCTTGAGCGTGGTGGTGAGGTGGTCGTTGCTGGCCGCCAGACAGGAGCGTTTGGGCTTGGTGTTGACCCGTTTCCTCCTCTTCCTCAGCACCACGTAGATCTGGACGTAGACCAGCAGGGTGATGATGAAGGGCACGTAGAAGGAGACGATGGATGAGTACACCACGAAGGCAGGGTTGGCGATTACGCACTGGGTATCGTCACGGTCCGCTGGGAAAAGAAGGATTGGGGGAAGGGTGAGGGAAGATGAAGGAGGGGGGTGTGGGGGATGGAGGTGAGGAGGGGGGAAGGGGGAAGGGTGAGGAGGGGAAGAGTGAGGGGGTGGGGGAAGGATGAAGGGGGGGAAAGGGGAAGGGTGAGGAGGGGGGAGAGGGGAAGAGTTGAGGAGGGGAAGAGTGAGGGTGAGGAGGGGAAGAGTGAGGGGGGGAAGGGTAAGGGGGGGATGATGGAGGGGGGAAGGGTGAGGGGGGGGTTGAAGGGGGGAAGGGTGAGGGGGTGAGGGGGGATGATGGAGGGGGAAGAGTGAGGGGGTGAGGAGGGGGAAAGGGTGCGGGGGGATGGTGGAGGGGGAAGGGTGAGGGGGTGAGGAGGGGGAAAGTGAGGGGGGATGATGGAGGGGAAGGGGTGGGGGGGGGTGAAGGGGGGGAAGGGTGAGGGGGGAGAGAGGGGAAGAGTTGAGGGAGGGAAGAGTGAGGGTGAGGAGGGGAAGAGTGAGGGGGGAAGGGGGGGGATGATGGAGGGGGAAGGGTGAGGGGGGGTTGAAGGGGGAAGGGTGAGGGGGTGAGGGGGGATGATGGAGGGGGAAGGGGTGAGGGGGTGAGGGAGGGGGAAAGGGTGCGGGGGGATGGTGGAGGGGGAAGGGTGAGGGGGTGAGGGGGGATGAAGGAGGGGGAAGGGTGAGGGGGGGTGAAGGGGGAAGGGTGAGGGGGGATGATGGAGGGGAAAGGGTGAGGGCGTGAGGAGGGGGGAAGGGTGCGGGGGGATGGTGAGAAGGGGATTGGGTTGAGGGGGACAGGGTTTTGGGGGGGACAGGGTTTTGGGGGACAGGGTTTTGGGGGGGACGGGGGGGCAATAAAATGCACATGTGAGAGTTAGGGTTGTGTTCAGTGGTTGTCCTTCTATTTAATATTACCCTAACTGTAGATGTTCACTGATGTAACTCCATTACATGTGCATTGATTACTGTCTCTTTACTTTAAAGACAAGGATTAATCTACATTTGTTGAAACTAGCAGCAATGTGATAGTGTTCAAACATTCAAATTCACTTTAAAACACTATAACACTATCTTCTTTAATTAACAACAAGAGATCGTACGTTATACAACCTAATTACGAATTATAAGTATGATTGAGAAAATATTGATGAAAAATAGGAGGCGTGGAGGTTAAATGTGAACTTGTGTTGGTTGTGATTGGCTACTGTAACTAGGAGAGCCGCCTTCTCGCAGTTTGTAGCACTATTGCTTTCCAGATGACAAAGATAACATTAGCCACCTTATTAATCATTTATTAACCCATAATGGATACTTTAATCCTTATTTAGGCACCAAACAATCTCATCTGCCAGGGCACAGAAGTACAAATCACATGAAAGAATGAGTAAAAAATAAGGCTTTAATAATAGAAAACACACCACAACAATATTAAAATGTTTATCGGAAGAGTATGTCAGTGTCCACTGTATATCCTAATATTTCCAATTAGATGTTATTCCAAGACAGGGTTTAAAAAGACGCACGGCTTTAATCCACAGTAATCCACAAACAGAGCAGTGAAGACTTCCAGTTAAATTAGATTGCTTACTATAGGCCACACAAAGCAAAATGGCTGCCTGGTTTCCGCCAGAACATGAAGCTAAATGGAGTGTTCAATGCCAACTGCCATCACTATGTCTCTGTCATGTTGTAAATGTAACTATTGTTTATACCAAACCCATCTAACCAATCATCTTTTGAGGCAACACAATAAAAAAATGAGAGTCGCAATATATACTGTACATATATTTTATATAATATAATATATACTGTACATATATTTTATATAATATAATATATACTGTACATATATTTTATATAATATAATATATACTGTACATATATTTTATATAATATAATATATTGTACATATATTTTATATAATATAATATATACTGCATATATTTATATAATATAATATATAGCATATATTTTATATAATATAATATATACACATATATTTTATATAATATAATATATTGGCATATATTTTATATAATATAATATATACTGTACATATATTTTATATAATATAATATATACTGTACATATATTTTGGTTGCAGCTGAAACACAAAGGTTGGCTAGGCTTCGGCAAAGAAATATGTCCAAGATGAAGTATATATATTATATATTAGGTGTGTTTTTATGTGTGTGTGTAGTGACTGTGTGAGTACGTGTGTTTTCATGCATGTGTGTCCAGGCAGGTATGTGTACGTGTGTGTGTGTGTGTGTGTGTGTGTGTGTGTGTGTGAGAGAGAGAGGGTAGTGTAGAAGGTATATAAGGTATGATGCGTGTCAGTGTGTGTGTGTGTGTGTGTGTGTGTGTGTGTGTGTGTGTGTGTGGTTGTGTGTGTGTGTGTGTGTGTGTGTGTGTGTAAGCGCTCCTACCTGTGTTATTGAGACCAAACAACAAGGGACAGGAAATAGCGAACGACAACACCCACACCACGGAGATCATGGTTGTCACGCGCCGCTTGGAGCTGTAGCGCGTGTTGTACAGCATCGGCATGGCAACCGCTGTGTAACTGTGTGGGGATGAGAATAGCAAAGGAGAGAAACACACTGTATTTCAGATACGAAACAGCGGCAGGTTCTGTTATAGTAAGACTCAAAATGATGACATGACACTTGTCAAAGCGCTGAAAGTGCTACTTGGTGAAAACGCCTCAGAGGAGAGGGGTGGAGAATCATCAGAAAGCCCTGCACTTAGAAAGAAAAGATGTACTCATCCAAGCAAAAACAAATCCCCCTTCACCAGGAATGACTTCTGTTGTTGTTAGTGTGAAAACAGCTTTCCAAAGGAATACCAGGAATTGAAAGAAAAAAGAGGCTGTTGTTGACAGGCTATTTTTGACAGGCTGTTGTTGACAGGCTATTTTTGACAGGCTGTTGTTGACAGGCTATTTTTGACAGGCTGTTGTTGACAGGCTTTTGTTGAGCGCTATGGTTATGTTTGATTATTTCTTTATTTTATGCAATCAAAAACAAATAAAAAATACATAATGGAATCTTTGAGTAAGAAAACTTTTTTTGTGTGTTTTGGCGCCAAGCAAAATCTTAATTTTTTAATTAATTTAACAAATTAGTCTAAAAACATCTCTGATAGGGCAAATGCAAAATACAGAATGTTAATGTTTTATTTTACAAAACGTCTGAGAATAATAAAATAATAAATAAAACAAAATCCACATTTCAAGTCTCTCAGTTAGCAGCAGCAACAAAAATAGAAGCTCTCAGGGCCATAACAAATATGGAGACGCACGCACAGTAAATGCTTAACAAATGGTTTTGTTTACGCATTTCCAGCCTCCTCCACATACTCAAACACAGTAAGGGTGGATATCAGTGTTGTCAGTGTGTAGTGTGGTGAGTGCGTGGAAAATGAGTGTGGGGGTGTGGCAGGGTACACAGGCAGGTCATAGTTGCCAACCCTCCCGATTTTCCCGGGAGACTCCCAATTTTCATTGGCACAATTCTCTATCAAAACGATTTTTTTTGTATAGAGAACCGCTGTTGTTTGGAAATCCTCCATATTTTTTAGGTTTCAAGGTTGGCAAGTATGAAGTGAACAGCAAAGTATGCAGCCAGAACAGAGGATCAACACACCCACACCCCCAGATAACCCTCAGAGGATCAACACACCCACACCCCCAGAGAGAGAGACACAGACAGCGCAGGTGTGGAGGTGAGCGCTTTAATAACCCAGGGCAGCCCAGGTGTTCCCCGTTATCCTGATTACCCTGCCACGAGCACAGACACACCCACACCCCAGATAACCCTCAGAGGATCAACACACCCACACCCCCAGATAACCCTCAGAGGATCAACACACCCACACCCCCAGATAACCCTCAGAGGATCAACACACCCACACCCCAGATAACCCCCAGAGGATCAACACACCACACCCCCAGATAACCCTCAGAGGATCAACACACACACACCCCCAGATAACCCTCAGAGGATCACACACACCCAGAGGATCAACACACACACACCCCCAGATAACCCTCAGAGGATCAACACACACACACACCCAGAGGATCAACCACACCCCACAGAGGATAACCCTCAGAGGATCAACACACCCACACCCCCACATAACCCTCAGAGGATCAAC
>JAPMUY010003210.1:15000-20000 GCA_026901105.3 Galaxias olidus
TCCAGATCCATCCTAGTCCAGATCCTTCATAGTCCAGATCCATCCTAGTCCAGATCCTTCATAGTCCAGATCCTTCATAGTCCAGATCCATCCTAGTCCAGATCCATCCTAGTCCAGATCCTTCATAGTCCAGATCCTTCATAGTCCAAATCCATCCTAGTCCAGATCCTTCATAGTCCAGATCCATCCTAGTCCAGATCCATCCTAGTCCAGATCCTTCATAGTCCAGATCCATCCTAGTCCAGATCCTTCATAGTCCAGATCCTTCATAGTCCAGATCCATCCTAGTCCAGATCCATCCTAGTCCAGATCCTTCATAGTCCAGATCCTTCATAGTCCGGATCCTTCCTGCTGAGCTTTCAGGATGAACTCATGTCACGTTCTACACCGTTATAAAACTTTCTATGACTTTATACACTTGAGCTTTTTTATCTCAATTTATTTTCAATTCATAACTATTCAAAAGAAAGGATTAGTATTGCATACTAGGTCTCCAGTCCAATTATTAAGCAAATCCAAATTTGGCTTATCTTTTTTATTTTATTTTCCTAGGTCTTCAGTCCAGGTATTAAGCCAATCCAAACGTAGCTTATCCTTTGAAGGTTTATGGACAGGTTGATGAAGAGCACTAAACATGTCGATGTGATCAAAGTCAATCTCAGCTAAAAAGACACATGGCTTTACAGACAACCTTCCACTCAACTTTGAACCCCAACCTGCTTAGCTTCTGAGATTTGACTTGCTGAGCTGCATATGGTTAAGGCGAGGGTAAGGGGTTAAATGGTCATAAGGGTTAAGGTGAGAGGTTAAATGTGCATTAGGGTTAGGGTTAGGTTAGGGTTAGGGGTTAAATGTCCATAAGGGTTAGCGGTTGAATGGCCATATGGGTTAGGGGTTAAATGTTAGGGGTTAAATGGCCATATGGGTTAGGGTTAGGTGTTAAATGGCCATATAGGTTAGGGTTAGGGTTTAAATGTCCATAAGGGTTAGGGGTTAGCCAGAGCGAGACAAGACAACCAAAAGATATGAGGTTATAGCTAGAGACTCAGACGAGACAACCAGAAGATCTGTTATAGCCAGAGAGAGACAAGACAACCAGAAGATCTGTTATAGCCAGAGAGAGACAAGACAACCAGAAGATCTGTTATATCCAGAGAGAGACAAGACAACCAGAAGATCTGAGGTTATAACTAGAGAGAGACAACATAAGGATCTGAGGTTATAACCAGAGAGAGAGAGGAGAGAGAGAGAGAGAGAGAGAGAGAGAGAGAGACAAGACAAGAGAGAGAGAGAGATCCAGAGAGAGAGAGAGAGAGAAGATGATGTTTCTAGAGACTCCTCTCCCTGCAACCTCTAACCTTGGCCTTATCAATCTCTCTCTTTCTCCAGAGAGAGAGAGAGAGAGAGAGAGAGAGAGAGTGCAGGAGAGAGAGAGAGGGAGAGGGAGAGAGAGAGAGAAATCTTTCTCTCTCTCTCTCTCTCTCTCTCTCTTGTGCAAAATCTTTTTTTCTCTCTCTTTCTCTCTCTCTCGCTCTCCCTCTCGTGACAAATCTCCCTCTCTCTCTCCACACCTTACCCTTTCCCCCCTCTCTCTCCCTCTTGTGACAAATCTTTCTCTCTCGCTCTCTCTTTCTCTGTCTCTCTCTGGTGCAAAATCTTTTTTTTCTCTCTCTCTCTCTCTCTCTCTCTCTCTCTCTCTCTCTCTCTCTCTCTCTCTCTCTCTCTCTCTCTCTCTCTCTCTCTCTCTCTCTCTCTCTCTCTCTCTCTCTCTCTCTCTCTCTCTCTCTCTCTCTCTCTCTCTCTCTCTCTCTCTCTCTCTCTCTCTCTCTCTCTCTCTCTCTCTCTCTCTCTCTCTCTCTCTCTCTCTCTCTCTCACTCTCTCTCTCTCTCTCTCTCTCTCTCTCTCTCTCTCTCTCTCTCTCTCTCTCTCTCTCTCTCTCTCTCTCTCTCTCTCTCTCTCTCTCTCTCTCTCTCTCTCTCTCTCTCTCTCTCTCTCTCTCTCTCTCTCTCTCTCTCTCTCTCTCTCTCTCTCTCTCTCTCTCTCTCTCTCTCTCTCTCTCTCTCTCTCTCTCTCTCTCTCTCTCTCTCTCTCTCTCTCTCTCTCTCTCTCTCTCTCTCTCTCTCTCTCTCTCTCTCTCTCTCTCTCTCTCTCTCTCTCTCTCTCTCTCTCTCTCTCTCTCTCTCTCTCTCTCTCTCTCTCTCTCTCTCTCTCTCTCTCTCTCTCCTCTCCCTCCCTCTGGGTTAGGCGACGCGTGCCAGCCGTACAGTCTCAATACACTTCACGTTAAGACACACTTGACCCGACATTAAAACTACGACAGTGAATGTTAATGTAGCATTTAATGGCTAAAGAGCGCGTTGCTCACGCTTTTCATGCTTTGACAACCTCATCAGCGCTGCCCGTGTTCGGAGTCGGGGAAGTGAAATAATAAAAAAAAAGGCGGGGTGGCATGGGGGGGGGGTTACAGACTCCGTTCTCTGGTGTTAAAGCAGCAGCAGGGTGTTGCCAGATGTTTCCTTAAACTAAATGACAGGGCGAGGCTTTGTACAAAGTGATCCATGTTGCACCATAAGGTGTTTGTGGTTGTTTTAGAATACAGTCACAGTAAGCGCTGTGAGGCAGTCAAATTGATGAAAGATTAAAGAGAGGAAGAGAGGGAGGGAGAGAGAAAAACAGACAAAGAGAGGTAGTCAGAAAGAGAGAAAGAGAAAGAATACTAGCAGTGTGTGTGTGTGTGTAGTGTGTGTGTTGTTTATGTGTTGTGTGTGTCTGTTGTGTGAGTGTGTGTTGTGTGTGTGTTGTGTATTGTATGTGTTGTGTATCTGTGTTGTGTATGTGTTCTGTATTATATGTGTTGTGTGTGTGTGTGTTATGTATGTGTTGTCTGTGTGTGTGTTGTCTATTTGTTGTGTATGTGTGTTGTGTATGTGTTGTGTATGTGTTGTGTATTGTGTGTGTTATGTATGTGTTATGCATGTGTTGTGTATGTGTTGTGTGTGTGTGTGTGTTTGTTGTGCATGTGTTGTGTATCTGTGTTGGGTATGTGTTCTTTATTGTATGTGTTATGTGTGTGTTGTGTGTGTGTGTGTGTGTGTGTGTGTGTTGTGTATTGTATGTGTGTTGTGTCGGTGTGTACTGTGTGTTGTGTGTGTGCGTAGTGTATGTGTTCTGTATTGTATGTGTTGTGCATGTGTGTACTGTGTGTTGTGTGCATATGGTGTATGATGTCTGTATTGTGTGTGTGTTGTGTGTGTGTGTGTTGTGTGTGTATTGTATGTGTTGTGTGTGTGTGTTGTGTATGTGTGTGTGTGTGTGTGTGTGTGTGTGTGTGTGTTGTGTGTGTATTGTATGTGTTGTGTGTGTGTGTGTATGTTGTGTGCGTGTTGTATGTGTTGTGTGTGTGTGTGTGTTGTGTACGGGTGTTACCATGTGCAACTGAGAACAAACGGGATGACCAATCATGAGTGAGTAATTGTGATTGACACACACAACAACACAACGTTGCAAAAAAGACAAGTAATAAGAGTGATTCATCTTCATATCATGTTCAAACTCCCATAATCCCATACATCATGTCTGCTCTCTCATCAATAACTGGGCTGTGAATTACCCAACAAAAAGACCCGGGGAGGCAAAAAAAATATATATATAAAAATTCCATCCCAGTCTTTCCAACCATCCGTTAGATTTCCCTCCTAACAATAAATCCTTGTCGCTACGCCAACCTGCCGGCAGCACTGCGGGCACAGGAGGCCGAGATTTGATAACGTGTGCCGTTTTAACAGGCATTGTGAGGCTGCTGCTTCTTCCCCGGTCCCGCAGCTCGCACAGCATGACTGCACTGTAAAACAAACCCACTGCATTTTGTCAATATTACACGGCACAAACACAAAACAATATGTATAACACAACACAAACACAAAACAATATGTATAACATGGCACAAACACAAAACAATATGTATAACACAACACAAACACAAAACAATATGTATAACACAACACAAACACAAAACAATATGTATAACATGGCACAAACACAAAACAATATGTATAACACAACACAAAACACAAATGTATAACACGGCAATATGTATAACAGAAACAAACAAAACAATATGTATAACACAACACAACACAAAACAATATGTATAACACAACACAAAACAAAACAATATGTATAACACAAACACAAAACAATATGTATAACACAACACAAACACAAAACAATATGTATAACACGGCACAAACACAAAACAAAATGTATAACACAACACAAACACAAAACAATATGTATAACACGGCACAAACACAAAACAATATGTATAACACGGCACAAACACAAAACAATATGTATAACACAACACAAAGCAATATGTATAACACAACACAACACAAAGCAATATGTATCACAACACAAACACAAAACAATATGTATAACACGGCACAAACACAAAACACTACGTATAACACAACACAAACACAAAACAATATGTATAACACAGCACAAAGACAAAGCAATATGTATAACACAAACACAAGGCAATATGTATAACACAACACAAAGCAATATGTATAACACAACACAAAGCAATATGTATAACACAACACAAAGCAATATGTATAACACAACACAAACACAATGCAATATGTATAACACAACACAAAGCAATATGTATAACACAACACAAAGCAATATGTATAACACAACACAAAGCAATATGTATAACACAACACAAAGCAATATGTATAACACAACACAAAGCAATATGTATAACACAACACAAAGCAATATGTATAACACAACACAAACACAAGGCAATATGTATAACACAAACACAAGGCAATATGTATAACACAACACAAAGCAATATGTATAACACAACACAAAGCAATATGTATAACACAACACAAAGCAATATGTATAACACAACACAAAGCAATATGTATAACACAACACAAAGCAATATGTATAACACAACACAAAGCAATATGTATAA
>JAPMUY010003210.1:32500-37500 GCA_026901105.3 Galaxias olidus
AAGAAGAAGAAGAAGAAGAAGAAGAAGAAGAAGAAGAAGAAGAAGAAGAAGAAGAAGAAAGAATGGCAAGTAGAAGAAGAATAAGGTGAAGAAGAGGAAGAATAAGGAGGGGGTGAAGAACAAGAAAAAGAAGCAGAAGAAGAATAAGGTGAAGAAGAAGAGAAAGAAGAACGTGAAGAAGAGGAAGAGTATGAGCAGGAAGAAGAAGCACACGTCTTGCGAGGACTGGCTCTGAGAACTGTGGACTCTCGTCCAGTCAGTACACAGATTTAAGCTGCCAACCTCACTCCTTACTGGTAACCTCACTCTTTACTGGTAACCCCACCATTTACTGGTAACCTCACTCTTTACTGGTAACCTCACTCTTTACTGGTAACCTCACTCCTTACTGGTAACATCACTCTTTACTGGTAACCTCACTCTTTACTGGTAACCTCACTCCTTACTGGTAACCTCACTCCTTACTGGTAACCTCACTCTTTACTGGTAACCTCACTCCTTACTGGTAACCTCACTCCTTACTGGTAACCTCACTCTTTACTGGTAACCTCACTCCTTACTGGTAACCTCACTCCTTACTGGTAACCTCACTCCTTACTGGTAACCTCACTCTTTACTGGTAACCTCACTCCTTACTGGTAACCTCACTCTTTACTGGTAACCTCACTCCTTACTGGTAACCTCACTCCTTACTGGTAACCTCACTCCTTACTGCCAACCTCACTCTTTACTGGTAACCTCACTCCTTACTGGTAACCTCACTCTTTACTGGTAACCTCACTCTTTACTGGTAACCTCACTCCTTACTGGTAACCTCACTCTTTACTGGTAACCTCACTCCTTACTGGTAACCTCACTCTTTACTGGTAACCTCACTCTTTACTGGTAATCTCATACTGGTAACCTCACTCCTTACTGGTAACCTCACTCTTTACTGGTAATCTCACTCCTTACTGGTAACCTCACTCCTTACTGGTAACCTCATTCTTTACTGGTAACCTCTCTCTTTACTGGTAACCTCTACACTACATTTCTGTGTTTCATGTTTCATTGTACTGTCTTCTGTGGCACTCCTATCCACTCCATTGTATTTGATGCACATACACAGACACAGCAACACACAGACACAACAACACACAAACACAACAACACACACACACATGCACAATAAGATCAGACGTTGACCACCTGCATTTACATCATTGAAGTGCACATGCTAAATCCTTCCATTTCTCTCTTTCATACACTCTTTTTTTCCTTTTCATTCTCCCTCTCGTTATCTCTCTCTCTTTCTTCCTCTCTTTCTCTCTGTTTCTCTTTCTCCTCTTCCTCACTCTCTTTCTCCCTCTCATTCTGCATTTCGTTATCTCTTTCTTTCTCTCTTTCTCTCTTTCTCCCTCTCTTTCTCTTTGTGTTTCTCTTTCTCCTCTTCCTCACTCTCTTCCTCCCCCTCATTCTCTATTTTGAAATCTCTTTCTCCCTTTCTCTCTCTCTCTCTCTCTACGCTCCTGCTGGCTTCCCTCAGGCTAGAGAGTCAGCAGACTTCTGAAAGCCTTCTGTCAATACACACCAAAGTGTTTGATCCCTGACAGCCACACAGACAGAGAGAGAGAGAGAGAGAGAGAGAGAGAGAGAGAGAGAGAGAGAGAGAGAGAGAGAGAGAGAGAGAGCCAGTAAATTTAAATGGCCACTTTCTATACTGTTAGTTCTCGGGCCAAAGCCATTGATGTCCACAAGCCAACAGTTCCCCGTCTGTCTGGGCCTGTCAGAAAACCTTTGTTTGGAGGCGCAGTCGTCCTCTTCCTAAAAGTAGGATGAGCGTGGGGGGGGGGGGGGGGACGGCAATTGATGTACTATTCCACCTGCTGGAATACAATGCTGTCCTTTCTGCCTTCATCACGTAAAAGCCAACGAGCGTTGGAGAAGAAGGCCAGTGTGTGGTCTGTGTTGTTTGTAACCAATGACAACGTGTTAGTTTGCACTGTGCCTCCCTGCTGCAGACAGCCCCCCCCCCCCCCCCCCCTCAGCACAGTGTCGGCTCCTACACCCAAGGAACGGGGGTGGTGATGGCTGGGTCTTGTATAGGTGCTGAAAATATAAGTCCCTCTCTCATCCCGCAGTAGCAATTACTGCCTCTTAATATAAGCACTGCAATTATCTCCTTCCTCCACAGCAATCTCTGTGAAGCATTTCCCTGTTACTCCGAATCAAGTGAATTTGCATATTTCCCATGCTCCCCTCGCAACTTCTCTACAGATAAGATACGAATGTTTCACCAAAGAGAATTGATTGTGTTATTATTAATGAAACACAAGAGAAGCTGCCACGCGACTTCCTAAGTTAACGACGAAGAAACCCCCCCCCCCCCCGAAAAAGGCCATTAGAACAACAAAAACATCAGTTTGTTTTTCCAGGGGTGAGTCAGGGCTGAGAACAGCTGGCCTTTAGCTAGGACGATGATGGAAAATGTCATGAAGGCTCCCTCACACAGACCAAAGAGGACTCTGCAGGGTCCAGCAGCAGATGGCAGCCAGCCGGTCTCCCTGCACTGTATGAATCAAACCTAATACTTGTTAAACAGGCAACCATGGCCCACAAACTCCTTTTCTCTTTTAAATTAATAAAACAACAACGCATTCTTAAAAAACTATTTAAAAAGCCTTTAAATACCCTGACTAGAGTGCGAGGAGATACACTAAACAACAACTAAAAGATCAAAGACCCCCACGCCTGCAGATTGATTGATTGCCCTCTGTGCATTCCACTCAGAAACTTTTTAACCCCGGATCCAATCGCAGCGATTTCCCCAAACTGGAGAGTAGTCTGACTGACAGAAGCCATTTGGTGTTGAAAGGCAGATGATGACAGTGGCGAGGGAGAGGTCTGACGGTGCTTCTGCTGACTGAAATATTTAAGACTATTTCAGTCAGATATGAGAGGACAAAGCTAAAGTTCACCCGAGCTGAGAGAGGACTAATAGATTGCCTGTCCGCTTCAAACTGCTCTGTCAGCTGCACTGGGGCCTGCTTCCAAAAAACTGACAATGTGTGTGGGTAAATTGAGTAAATACATGCGTGTGTGTGTGTGTGTGTGTGTGTGTGTGTGTGTTTGTGTGTGTGTGTGGATAAACTGAGTAAATACTTGTGCGTATACAGTATATATGTACGTGTGTGTGTGTGTGTGTGTGTGTGTGTTACCTCCAGATACACCACCCAAGGCATAACCAGCGTGGGTGTGTGTGTGTGTGTGTGTGTGTGTGTGGATAAACTGAGTAAATACTTGTGTGTATACAGTATATATCTGTGTGTGTGTGTGTGTGTGTGTGTGTGTGTGTGTGTGTGTGTGCATGAACTGAGTAAATACTTGTGTGTATACAATATATATCTGTGTGTGTGTGTGTGTGTGTGTGTGTGTGTGTGTGTGTGTGTATGTGTGTGTGTGTGTGGATGAACTGAGTAAATACTTGTGGGTATACAGTATATATCTGTGTGCGTGCGTGTGTGTGTGTGTGTGTGCCAGGACAAAGACACTACATTCCCACTTAGTTAGGAAGGATGGAGGTCAGCATCAGGGGTACAGGGGTACAGGTCAAAGGTCAATCGTGTGGCATAAACTGGAGCTTTTCAGACAAAAGTTAATTTCAAATTCCACGGAGGTCTGCGCTGCTGATGTAAGCCGTCATACTGCGTGTGCCGCACACACTAATCACTTGACACTCCGGTTCACAATCTAATGTCATGGCAGTGGGGGAGGGAGGGGGAGGGGGGGGGGGGGGTGGGGGGTTAAAACGACCTGGAGTCAAAGTTCATTTCTGTGCTTGATGGATGAGGTGATGAGAAAATGCTCCCACCTTCACCCCAACTGCCACCTCTGGTCTGCTAATCTGTTCCAAAGGGGGATTGATGTGTGTGTGTGTGTGTGTGTGTGCTCCCTGCCTGTGAAGCCCTGTCCTGGATATGTTACGGCAGCAAGCTTCAAATTACTTAGCAGACCCAACCATGCCAAACTGAATTACACCACATTGAATAAATGTTTTTAAGATGGATGAGTTTGTCAGACTGAATTAAGCAGAACAGGAATAGGGAATAACAGCTTCTCTTAAAAAAACAAGTTGGCTGGCCGATGAGAAAAAGACAGCCATCCAGAGAGACTACAGAGAAGTCTGGGCATGAAGATACGGCGGATTGAAACTAGTCTCTGAGTCCTAGAGAGCTTACCTCTTCACGGTGTAACCCATTTACTGCATGAAGACAAGAAACGTAATATATATATCTATCTATCACTCAGTACAGAGCAGACTGTCTTATTCTATGGACAGACTGAACCACAGGAGGGACGTTTTGTTTCCTACAACAAAGGTAGTATATCTATCTATCACTCAGTACAGAGCAGACTGTCTTATTCTATGGACAGACTGAACCACAGGAGGGACGTTTTGTTTCCTACAACAAAGGTAGTATATCTATCTATCACTCAGTACAGAGCAGACTGTCTTATTCTATGGACAGACTGAACCACAGGAGGGACGTTTTGTTTCCTACAACAAAGGTAGTATATCTATCTATCACTCAGTAGAGAGCAGACTGTCTTATTCTATGGACAGACTGAACCACAGGAGGGACGTTTTGTTTCCTACAAGAAAGGTAGTATATCTATCTATCACTCAGTACAGAGCAGACTGTCTTATTCTATGGACAGACTGAACCACAGGAGGGACGGTTTGTTTCCTACAAGAAAGTGTAAAAACGTGTTTATTGTTTGTTTGTTTGTTTGTTTGTTTGTTTTTAGTTTTATGGCAGAGCCAATGTAGGCTTTCACAGACACACAGACTACCTGGACACTTTCTCTTCTTCTTGTCTCTCTCCTAGTGAATCTGTACTCAGTGCAAAATGTGAACCCTGCCTCTCATATTCAGCCTGCAGGTCAGCCACCCGAGAACTTCAGGCCCAGGGTTTGGCTGCGTGACAACGTCTGGGCGTTAAATCTTACTCTTCCAATCG
>JAPMUY010003210.1:47500-50000 GCA_026901105.3 Galaxias olidus
TGCACGTATAGCTACAACCACACACACACACACACACAAATACACATACACACACACACACACACACACACACACACACACACACACAAACAAGCACAATTATAATAATAAGAGCACGCACAATTAAACGTTGAGGATGAGATATGGTTAAACTAATTACAAGAGTGGATATGTTGATTCTTATATAGTTACGGAAAAACTACAAACCAAGCTTAAATGGAAGAGAGAGTTCGCCCGTATTGTCTATGACATTTAAAGTTAATAAGAGAGAATTTACAGGTTTCATAAATTATTCACGGTTAGTCTACTTGTGTCTGTCTACATCATTGTATCGCTGATTTCGGGTCCCCGAAGAACGGTTTAGCCTTTCTTCACCTTGGCTCTACTGATCAAGGTAAACGATATGGGTAATTCTATTTCAAGTTCAGTAAACTACCATTAAAAAGATGGGATATGTCAGATGGTCAGGAGCTATATCTTACCTTCACGCCATAAGTTTGATTGAATATCTGCTGAGGTGCCCGTCTACTAAATCCAAAGAATTCCACATTTAGATATTTTGAAATCCTCTGTTTGTTCGGTCCATTTTGTTCATAACTCACCAGTGCACAATTTTCCAAACAGATAATGGACCGATGTGGTTGGCGCGCAGATAGGCATAAGTTGTGGTTAAAAGCACTGTGACGCTTCTGGAGAAAAAAGCTCACAAAAACATGATCTATAAGTGTATTCCTTTATTTCAACCTTGTTCTTTAAAGGTTAGTGTACCCATGGATTCCTTTTACGTTAACTCTGAGTCGTTGGTGAAGCAAATACTTGTCATATTTGCGGCGAATCCGTCTCGTCTCCTCGAGCTTTACGCAGTACGCACGAACTAACCTTCACTTCCAACGGAAAGCTCGAGACATCGCAACTGTTAAGCAGGAATTGAAAGAGAGAGAGAGAGAGAGGGATGGTGTAAATTTAAGGCGGGGCTGTATTTCTCAAGCCATAAAGAAATTGCTCAACATTTTAAACTAAATTCAGCGGTAATTTAAATTGATGTGGTTTTGAACAGATCTCTCAGCGCGCGGGTTTGCTTACTAAGTGACTTTAAGATTTTTATTAGTAACCTAATTTGAATAGTGGTGCCTATAAATCAATTATTTTTGCATAATAATTCAAATGAATTCCAATGCCCTTCTGGCAGACAATATAAAACGTTCTAGATATTTATTCAACTGTGTTCTCTTTTTGTACGTAACAGTATTATGCTTCTAAGAGAGGAGATAATCTATTTTAGACACGCTTTCTGTGGGTAAGATCTACAATCTGCTGTTGATAGTATATCATCTCCAAATTTTTAGCTGTCCCATTCTAGTCACTTAAAACCCGATGGAATGTTTGCAAATCAATTAAGCGCAATTATAACTGATCTCTGAACCAGAATTATAACTGAACCAGCTTACAGTAATTCCAAAAATAGTGCGGATTTGCCAAACATACATTATTCCTTATCAATATTTAATTGTAATGTAACATTCCAATTCCCCCAGAGAACTAAATCATTTATGGTGAAATAAACAATAGAAGTTCAGGGACCTTGCTGAAGGTTAAAAAGTTACGATGTTCTAGAGCCTTCGACAGCAGTAAGCGTTTTTGTTTTATGATCAGGCTGTATACACATTCAAATTCTCTCTCTCTCTTTCTCTCTCTCTCTCTCTCTCTCTCTCTCTCTCTCTCTCTCTCTCTCTCTCTCTCTCTCTCTCTCTCTCTCTCTCTCTCTCTCTCTCTCTCTCTCTCTCTCTCTCTACACACACACACACACACACACACCAACACAGACATGCATGCACACAAAGTCGCCTGCTTGCCGGTGGGCACAGCCCAATTTAGGGTACCACTGAGCTGCCATTACCGCCTGGCAGTGACACAAAATGCCTCTATTAACTCCCGGACTGATGAGAGGAAGAAGGTAGAATAGCAAATAAATCACACCTGCTTTCGGGACCCTGTCCGCTGCCCCTGCGGTGTCAGAGCGCTGGTCTGGCTCCCGTCCCCACGCCTCCCGAAATGAAATCATGTGCGCGCGAATGGAAGTGGCTGGGCCATGTCACCATTTAGTTTTAAATAAACAGTCCGAGGGTCAGTTTATCGTTCAATACAAAATATAAATAAATAATAAAAACACTGTATGATCGATGACTTTGGTCTGCGGTAAAGTTATCTTTAAACAAAAACAAAAATAGGTATTTGGCATTTGGCAAAGTCATCTATTATATATTGCATAATCAATGTCTTTGGTCTGTATAGGTCAGCGTTCCATTTTCACAACAGTCTGTTTTAATTTATAGGTTACGATTCTGTTTTAGATTAAGTCTCTGAGGTCGGTTATCCGTCTGACAATACAAACACGGGGCTAGTTTGCAGAGTCCCTTTGATCCCCCCAAAAAACAATATGTATTGATCCCTTCACCTTCTCAAATACTCTAAAGGACAGGACGCAAGTAGAGTCTGACCA
>JAPMUY010003210.1:55000-57500 GCA_026901105.3 Galaxias olidus
CAGCTGTCAAAGTACCCGATAAATCAAAGGGCCAATTCACCCTGAAGCTTGTCAGATACTCATTTCCGATCTACATTTTGTCCAGGTTGGCTTACGACTCCAGACAAGACGTATCGTCCAATATACTTTTTAAAATGGACTAAGGAAGTGATATATATATTTTTTAGGTTGTTGTGTGTGTTTGTGTTTTTTTTGTAGAATCCGTGTATGTGTGTGTGGTTGCGTATATGCGTGTATGTGTGTGTGGTTGCGTATGTGCGTGTGTGTGTGTGTGTGGTTGCGTATATGCGTGTATGTGTGTGTGGTTGTGTATATGCGTGTGTGTGTGTGTGTGTGGTTGTGTATATGCGTGTGTGTGTGGTTGCGTGTGTGTGTGTGTGTGTGGTTGTGTATATGCATGTGTGTGTGTGTGTGTGGTTGCGTATATGCGTGTGTGTGTGTGTGTGTGTGTGTGTGTGTGTGTGTGTGTTGTGTGTGTGTGGTGTGTGTGTGTGTGTGTGTGTGTGTGTGTGTGTGTGTGTGTGTGTGTGTGTGTGTGTGTGTGTGTGGTTGTGTGTGTGTGTGTTTTGTGTATATGCTTGTGTATGTGTGTGTTGGGTTGCATATATGCGTGTATGTGTGTGTGGTTGCGTATATGCGTGTGTGTGTTTGTGGTTGCGTATATGCGTGTGTGTGTGTGTGTGTGTGTGGTTGCGTGTATGCTTATATGCGTGTGTGGTTGCATATATGTGTGTGTGTGTGTGTGTGTGTGGTTGCGTATATTCGTGTGTGTGTGTGTGGTTGCGTATATGCATGTATGTGTGTGTGGTTGTGTAAATGCGTGTGTGTGTGGTTGTATATATGCGTGTGTGTGTGTGTGTGTGTGGATGCGAATATGCGTGTGTGTGTGTGTGTGTGGTTGTGTATATGTGTGTGGTTGCGTATATCCGTGTATGTGTGTGTGGCTGCGTATATGCGTGCGTGTGTGTGTGGTTCCGTGTATGTGTGTGTGGTTGTGTAAATGCGTGTGTGTATGTGTGTGTGGCTGCGCATATACGTGTGTGTGTGTGTGTGTGTGGTTGCGTACATGCGTGTGTGTGTGTGTGAGTGTGTGAGTGTAGTTGCGTATATGCGTGTATGCGTGTTTGTGTGAGATCTGTGCACGTTTGTGTGCTAGCGTTTATGTGGGTGTGGGTGTGTGTGTGTGTATTTGTGAGATCCATGCCCGTATGCAGCGTGTGTGTATCTGTGAGATTTGTTCATTTGTGCGCGTGTGTGTTTATGTGTGTGTGTGTTCGAGTGTGATGACAGGACAGCTGGAAGCAGGAGAGTTATAGCAGAGGATGAACCAGACAGCCCCCCCCCCCCTTAGCTAACCAAGGCTGGCGCGTGCCAGGGCCAAGGATTCTTGGTGCTGCTGAGTGTTACACTGTTCCCAGACGGACAAATCATCTCTGGAAGCAACGATAAGAAGCTCGTATTTTGTATCAGGTTCAATAGAAAAAGTATCTGGGATAAAACTCAGCCGTCTGGATGGTCCGGATGGTCTTTCAGTTTACAGAGGAAGGTCAAACGAAGCTGGGGCCACTATCAATTGTGTCTTTTTAGTTTTTGGCACAAAAATCCATTGGGTTGAGGTCTCCGGGTCAAGGGTCAAGTACGGCTGATGTTGATGCCAAGTGGGGTTTTCCATGACCTGTCACACCCATGACGTGGGCTAGTTACTCTGCTGTGTTTTACGAAGGACAACAGACTGGTGAAAGAAAAACAATGTTTAGGCTGGTTAGTAGCAGAGGAGATATCTGGTCAACCCGTGCTTGTCTCTGTGTGTTTCGGAGAACGAGGCTGATGGAATCTAAACAAAGATGTTCGGCCATCTTGTTTTGAGAGATAAGGAGACATTCCATTTCAGAAGCAAATGGAAGCAAAAAAAAAGAAAAAGATTTTCATGATTTTTGTTTTGTGATAAAGATGTATTTAATGAAAAGCCCAGGCTCCATTCACAGTAATCAGAAATCGGTGAGGTTTCTGTTCTGACTTGATTTATTGATCTGCTGTAGGAGCACAGCGGCGTGCTCCTAGAAATTAACAGAGGAGAAAAGAGGCAAAAGGAAGGTACCTCTAGAATAAACCGATTGTATGACCTTCTCTGCGGCGAGCTGTCAGTCCCGCGCCCACGCACGGTTAACTACTGGACACACTGCCGACTCAGTGACGGACTGCGTTATGAGACTCGGTTCAACGGTAAAATAAAAACATGAAAGGAAGCCTGGGAGAAAGTGCTGGTTCTCTGCATGACTTCCAACTTGAAATATCCTTCAATCTCTCTGAAGCTCCTTGGCCCATTCTTTTTCTGGATTACTTTTTGACAAATGAACATTGTACTACTACCAGTTTCTGTTGTCATTGTAGGATACTATAAATGAGTAACTGAAATATAGAGTAAATCCAAACCACCAAAAGTAATTTATTATTCTTATTCTTATTATTACTATTCGTTATTTCTATAATCCATCATTTC
>JAPMUY010003210.1:60000-70000 GCA_026901105.3 Galaxias olidus
CACACACACACACACACACACACACATATATCCTCCTCCCCCTGTTCTGTGGAGGGCAACCCACACAGGGTTGATATGAAAGGTCAGACAGTCTGTTAGGGTTGTATTATGTAAAGAAGCAGCTAGTGCTGCACCCTCCTTAAGTCACAGGTTAGCCCCTTCCTCCTCTGGCTCACTCGTGGAACTGCAGACGTACGGGCAGGTTTGCTTTAATAATTATTATCTTTTTTAGGGCTGGGGGGGGGGGCTAAACGTGAGAATTTCATGGAAAGCTAAAGCTATTCCTCTTGAATATTGAATGGGTAAAGTTCTTCACCCTAGCTTTGGGTGGTGGTGATGAGAACCCAGTGGAAGACACTTCCTCCAATTACTTGCTAATGACCCGAATCAAACTCGTTATTTCTGACGGAACTTGCATGTATTTCTCTCCCATTACTAATGTGTTTTTTTTTTACAAGGTGCTGAATAAAAATATCCTTTTTTTGACTCGACTTCTAGCCTCTAACGCGTTGAGGCACCACAACCAATAGGAGCTGAGGTATGCAAGCTCGCGTTTTTAACATCTGTTCAGAACATTCTGAAATAGAATACACTGATGTCATAGTTTGATGTCACCGATCACTTTCTTGTAAACAAATCTTTGGTGGCAAATCACAGCATTGAGTTGTACATGTTCCTTACATAACCAAACAGCTTGGACTTTCAAAGTTTAATACAAGGTGTTCGAATTACATTATGAAACTTTACATTTTCTAGCAAAAAATAAATAAATAAGACTGTGATGACATTCCAGCTAGGTTGTACATCAACCATTTTAATTTTCATGTCAGATTCCAGCCTTTCTCTGTAAATTTGCACGGCTATCTAAGTTTAAACAAGACTCCTGCTATCAAGTTAGTTTATCATCATCATCATCATCATCTTCATCCGCTTTGTCCGGGGTCGGGTCGCGGATGGTAGCAGTTCCAGCAGGGCATCCCAAACTTCCCTTTCTCGGGCCACATTAACCAGCTCTGACTGGGGATTCCAAGGCGTTCCCAGGCCAGTGTGGAGATATAATCCCTCCACCTGGTCCTAGGTCTGCCCCGCGGCCTCCGCCCAGCTGGACGTGCCTGGAACACCTCCCTAGGGAGGCGGCCAGGTGGCATCCTTACTAGATGCCCGAACCACCTCAACTGACTCCTTTCTACGCAAAGAAGCAGCGGCTCTACTCCGAGTCCCTCACGAATGGCTGAACTTCTCACCCTATCCCTAAGGGAGATGCCAGCCACCCTCCGGAGGAAACTCATTTCCGTCGCTTGTATCCGCGATCTCGTTCTTTCGGTCATGACCCACCCTTCATGACCATAGGTGAGAGTAGGAACGAAGATAGACCGGTAGATTGAGAGCTTTGTCTTCTGGCTCAGCTCTCTCTTCGTCACAACGGTGCGATAAAGCCACTGCAATACCGCACCCGCTGCTCCAATTCTCCGGCCCATCTCTCGTTCCATTTTCCCCTCACTCGAGAACAAGACCCCGGGATACTTGAACTCCTTCACTTGGGGTAAAGACTCATTCCCTACTTGGAGTAGACAATCCATCGGTTTCCTGCTGAGAACCATGGCCTCCGATTTGGAGGTGCTGATCCTCATCCCAGCCGCTTCACACTCGGCTGCAAACCGATCTAATGAGTGCTGCAGGTCGCAGACCGATGATGCCATCAGGACCACATCATCTGCAAAAAGCAGTGATGCAATCCTCTGCCCACCAACCCGCAGCCCCCTCCCCGCGGCTACGCCGTGAGATCCTGTCCATGAATATCACAAACAGGATAGGTGACAAAGCGCAGCCTTGGAGGAGGCCAACCCTCACTGGAAACGAGTCCGACTTACTGCCGAGAACCCGGACACAGCTCTCGCTTTGGGAGTATAGAGATTGGATGGCCCTGAGTAGAGACCCCCTCACTCCATACTCTCGCAGCACCTCCCACAGTATCTCCCGGGGAACCCGATCATACGCCTTCTCCAAATCCACAAAACACGTGTAGACCAGATTGGCATACTCCCAGGCCCCCTCAAAGATCCTCGCGAGGGTAAAAAGCTGGTCCGTTGTTCCACGACCAGGCCGGAAACCGCATTGTTCCTCCTCAATCCGAGGTTCGACTATCGGACTATGCTCCTTTCCAGCACCCTGGAGTATACTTTCCCGGGGAGGCTGAGTAATGTGATGCCTCTGTAGTTGGCACACACTCTCCGGTCCCCCTTTTTGAACAGGGGAACCGCCACCCCGGTGTGCCACTGCCTAGGTACTGTCCCCGACTTCCACGCAATGTTGATAAGACGTGTCATCCATGACAGTCCCTCAACACCCAGAGCCTTCAGCATTTCTGGGCGGATCTCATCAATCCCTGGGACTTTGCCACTGTGGAGTTGTTTGACTACCTCAGTGACCTCCGCCAGGGAGATTGATGCTGATCCCCAAGTTAGTTTAACATTAAGGAAAAGCTGAATGACGGAAAGAAAAATACAAAAGTAAATGAGGGAAAAGATGAAGTCAGACAGAAAAAGTGAAAGATGGGTGGAGCGGGAACGAGAAAAACATTGAGAGGTATAGACAGAGAGAAAAAGTGAAAGATGGGTGGAGGGGGAACGAGAAAAACATTGAGAGGTATAGACAGAGAGAAAAAGAGACCGTAATTAAAGAAAAAAACAGGGAACCTAAGAAAGGTGTTAGTGAAGAGAGAGAAAGAGAGAGAGAGAGAGAGAATGAGTGAGAAACAGACAGAGAGAGAGAGAGAGAATGAGTGAGAAACAGACACACACAGAGAGAGAGAGAGAGAGAGAGAGAGAGAGAGGGAGGAAAGAAAAGATGAGGGGTGCCGGTAATGAACAGAGTTGGTGTTGAAGTGGCCCCTCGGCGCGCGGGGGGGGGGGGGGGGGGTAATCTGAGCAGAGCCCACTGGCTACTGTAGTAGGGAGGAGAGGCTACGGCTGAAGGAGAGGGAGAGGAGGATGTGGCCATTAAGCTCCTCAGGACCACAACTCCTGTCCTCGCCGTCAGAGGAACAAACAGAGCGGAGGAGAGGAAGGAGAAGAACGAGGGACGAGGGAGGAAGAGGAAGAGTGAGAACAACAGAAAAAAAAGTATTTTTGGGTTTAACTGAGGGCATGAGTCAACAGGAGAGAGAGATAAACAGAGAGAGAGAAAGTTAGAGAGGGAGAGAGAGATAAAGAGAGAGAGAGAGAGCGATAAGAGAGAAAGATAGAGGGAGAGAGAGATGAAGAGAGAGAGAGAGAGCGATAAGAGAGAAAGATAGAGGGAGAGAGAGATGAAGAGAGAGAGAGAGGGAGAGAGAGCTAAAGAGGGAGAGACAGAGAGAGATAAAGACAGAGAGAGAGCGAGAGCGCGCGCGCGCGAGACAGAGAGAGAGAAAGAGATAAAGAGAGAGAGAGAGAGAGAAAGAGAGACAGAAAGGCGAGGGAGTATTTACACAACGTAATGTGACTTGTACGCAGAGTATTACAGTAGTCACATTTATAACAACAATAGCATTATTACATATTCCTAAAACAGTCATGAACCAAGATGACTTGTTATGGTCGACGAAAATACCATGTAAATCTACAACCCCCCCCCCCCCCCCCGCTACCCTTTCAATGCTCTCTGTTTCCTGTCCACACCTTTTCATACACTCAACTAATTTCTCATTGACATTTAATCTCAAAGTCCATCTGTACTATGTCTCTAAACTCTCATTGACATTTCACAGTCTAAATCCGTTCTTATTCCTCTCTCCAGACATACACTCATACATTGACATTTATTAGTCTAAGCCCATCTTTATTATGTCTCTACAGTAAAGTTTGGCAAACTATTCTGTCACTTCTTCTCCATCAGTCCGGCATAAGGTTCACTGTCAGCCTTGCTTGGCCTGTAACCAGACTTTATGTAACGGTTAACCGTCCACTGTCTTCCTTATAAAATAAAGGCAGAACAAACACGACACGATTTGAGAGGAAGAAAGTAAAGGACAAATGGGAGGGATAGGGAGAGAGAAAGAGAGAGAGAGAGAGAGAGAGAGAGAGAGAGAGAGAGAGAGAAAGAGAGAGGGACATCCATAGAGGAAAATATACAAAATAATTTACCTTAAGTTTTAAAAGAGCATGGGAGGGAAACTGGATGGAAAGCAGCGATGAATAGAGAGAGGCAGAAAGAGAGAGGAAAGAGAGAATGAGAGAGAGAATGATAGAAAGATAGATAGAGAGAGAGAGAGAGAAAGAGAGAAAGAGAGAGAGAGGCAGAAAAAGACAGGAAAAAGAGAGAGCGAGAGACAAAGAGAGCGTGAAAGAGAGGGAAATATACATTGAGACGATACATAGAAAGAAATCGAGATAGTGAGAAAAAGGGAGAGAAAGAGAGAGAGAGAGAGATACATCGAAAGAAAGAAAAAAAGAGAGACACAGCGAGAGAGAGAGAGAGAGAGAGAGAAAAAAGAAAGAGAGAGAAAAAGGAAAAGAGAGAGAGAAAGAGACAGAGTGACAGAGAGCGTCGTTCGGAAGAGGGAGACAGATTAGAGAGAGCAGGAAGTAAATCTGTAGAGATTGTGATTTATCCATGAAGACCCCCCGCTGACAGCCTCACAGGACCAGGGAGGAGAGGATCAACGACGTCCAGCAGTCTCTCCTCTGTGTCACGCATGATGGACGACCGCAGCCTAGCCTGGAGCAGCCATTAGCAGTCTGGATCGGTACCCGCGCTGGGTAGGCTTCAGGACAGAGGGAGAGGGGGGCCGGGGGTGAAGGGATTTGGGGACGGCATTTGGGGTGAGGGGATAGGATGGAGTGATGGTGGTTGGGGGATATGGGTGAGGGACGGGGAAGGGGGGGTCGGGGATGAGGGGATTTGGGGAGGGGGGTGAGGGAGGGAGGGGGAAGGGGAGTGAGTGAGGGGACAGGCTGGAGGGATGGTGGTTGGGGGATATGGGTGAGGGACAGTGTGTGAGGGGGGGGGGGGGGGGGGTGTACGTGGGGGGGGGGGCAAAAGTGATAGGAATTTAATGGGAAACTGTGTCCAAACTTACTTTGACTGGTACTCTATACATACAAAGTGTTCCATAAAAATCTAAATATATTTATAAAACTTTGAAAGATCACAGAAATGATAGGAGAAAAAATATTTAAGTGCTTTCCATGTTTTTTTCAGTAGGGGGAGAGGAGGACAGATCGATGATGACTCCTCACATAAACAAAACATAAAAACATTAATTTATAAAGGAAACGCAGAATCCCTATAGGAAGGAAGATACGTTTATATAACATGTTTGTAGTACAGAATAGGTATTCCTATAGGGGTCATTCAGGACTAGACGACCTGGAAGGATTCTTAAGGGAATACTTTGTCTATTTTGGATGTTATGGAAATTTCCATTTCCCCCAGAGTTGTCCCAAAAAGGATAAAACACCCCAAATAGTGAATGATTAATTTAATATGCATCTAAGACACATTACATTTGGATGATAGCCATTTAACCTTATAAGGACTTTATAAGCATCTGCCCCCCCCCCCCCCCCCCCCAAAAAAAATACAACAACAACTGACAACTAACATTTCACATACCCTGAACCCCCATATGTCAGAAAACCAACCCACAGATTAACAAACAAGCTGCCACTGCATCCGTGGACATTTAACTCTCCTCGCTTGACTTGAAACCAAGATCGCCAGAGCGCTTGTATTATTTACAGTCTGCTGAAAACCCTTGCGTCCATTTACTCCCTCTCTTTGCTCAGACGTGACAGAAATGGAAGAAAAACACACTCAATCAGGGGTCCAGCTTTACGCCAGCTGGTCCATTCATTGTTGTTCGTTATACCGTAAATATTACGTTCCCTTCGTAACACACATATATTACGTTCCCTTCGTAATACCGTATATGTTCCGTTCCGTGCGTAATACCAGATGTGTTTGGTTCGTAATACCGGATATGTTTGGTTCCTAGTACCGTATATGTTACGTTCCGTTCGTAATACGTATATGTTATGTTCCGTTCGTAATACGTATATGTTATGTTCCGTTCGTAATACGTATACGTTACGTTACGTAAGTAATACCGTATATATTACGTTCCCTTCGTAATACCGTATATATTACGTTCCGTTCGTTATACTGTATATATTATGTTTGAAAACCGGATATGTTTGGTTTCTAATACCGTATATATTATGTTCTGTTCGTAATACGTATATATTACGCTCCGTTCGTAATACCGTATATATTACGCTCCGTTCGTAATACGTATATATTACGTTCCTATCGGAATATCGGATATGTTCCATTCGTAATACCGATTTACTGTTTATATATTATGTTCAGTTCCTAATACCGTATATATATTCGGTTCCTTTCGCTATAGCACTTTGTCTGACCCCCGTCTGTGAAGGATAGCAGCATGAACACAGACCAGACAGGGGGAAGCAGCAGTGGCCGGGAGGAGGAAACAATAGACTAACAGAAAGTGTGATTATAGAAACTCAACCAAACTCACTGGCTTTGGTCTTTCTCAGTGGAGAGGAAGATCTTTAGCAGTTCATTAAGCCCCGAGGGCAGCAACTGTAGCTGTCTCCACGGTGTTTTAAACAGTAAAACAAAAACCAAATCTACATTTGGATCTTAGAAAAAAAAAACGACACTATGAATCTGTCTTTAATAAACAAAGTCTGCACTCTCTAGCCGTTTTTCACAACCATTTTTATCTAACAACCATTTTTAAACTTAAAAAGGGACGTTTTAAAAAACACAATGACTCCTCTTTCTCCCTCTTCTTCTCCTTCCTACTCCTCTTTCTCCCTCTTCTTCTCCTTCCTACTCCTCTTTCTCCCTCTTCTTCTCCTTCCTACTCCTCTTGCTTTTCCTCCTGCTCTTCTACTTTTGTTCTTCCTCCTCTTCTTCCTCCTCCTCCTGCTTCTCATCCTCATCCTCTTCTACTTCTTCCCATTCGTTCTACTCTTCTTCTCTTACTTACCCTCCTCCTCCTCTTCCTCCTCCTCTTCCTCTTTCTTCTCCTCCTCCTGCATCTCGTCCTCTTACACCTATGTGTCCTCCTGCCTAACACTAACCTGCACAGTGACCTGCACACTATCAGAGAGAGAGAGAGAGAGAGACCTTATAAGGTGTTCCTCTTTAATGAAGTACATTTTGAGCAGAGGCCCCTCGAGGCTAAATATTTTATAAAGTGAGAGAAGGTCACAGTACGGTACCTAACACATTTATATTCTTCAGAGATGGTTAATTCATTTTCACACACACACACACACACACACACACACACACACACACACACACACACACACACACACACACACACACACACACACTCCCACGCTTCTGAGCAATTACCGAGAGCAGGCACTATGACAAGAAGACAATGTCCTGTTTTTGTTCTTCCTCTCTTTTAAAGAAAGGAGGATGACTTTTAAAGATCTTCTATTCTAACAAACCTAACACACACACACGCACGCGCGCGCACACACACGCACGCACGCATGCACGCACACACACACACACAAACACACACACACACACACACACACACACACTCATTGGCTGTCTGCTGAAATTAATGTTAAAGAGGATCTCGTGTTTCTCTGTGCAATAGATGCTCACCAGGGAAGGCAGTGAATCTGACTGATGAAATATGGTTTGTTTTGAGTTCATTTGTTAATAAGAAAACAAAACACATTCATTCCTATAAAAAACAACATATTAACCAAATGTGACAGTTTATTTCAGGAGAGGATGGCTGACTGAAATTAAAACCCCCGATGGTAAATGTTTTGAGACAATATGAAGTCCTGTGGTTCACATATTTTTGGATTTTGAAATTTCAAAGAGAAGAAAAAAATCCCTGAACATGCAATTTTTTATACGGTTTTCTCTTTGGTATGCTGGTAATAATTAGTAAAAAATTTAAATAAAAAATGCACTGGAATTTTGTCATTAGACCAGAAAACATTTCAGAGGGAATGCCATTCAAGACACCAACATTTTCTAAAGTAGAAGTTAATAATAATCATTTGTATGATGCAAGCATATAGGATACAAGAGGCTCATTCAAAACTATTTCCCATTAGAAACCCTTCTGAAGGCGTAGAGAAGCAGCTATGCCATACACAGTAGTGGGTGAATAGCTGCAGTAGAAAATGCTACATACAGCACCAATCAAAAGTTTGGACACACTTTCCCATCCACTTAAAGTGTGTCCAAACTTTTGACCGGTTCTGTATATATAATGATAATTCAACTGGTGGTCACTGTAAAAGGACATTTAAATCACCTTCCACAAACCATTGAAAGTAAAAAAAAAAAAAGATTAACTTCAACTAAACTAAACCTGAATATGTTCCCGAGCTTACATATATTACCTTCCTCTTCCTCCCCTCTTCCTCACCTCCTTACATCCCAGAATCACAATGGATGTGTGCTGAAAGCGCCGCGTTGTGTTTACAGAGAAGATTGAAGGCGTTGAGAGGTCATTTTGTCCCTTTGATATAATTCCAAAACGCTTTAAATTCACACACTACAGAAACAGAGAATGGGGAAAGTTGGGGTGCACACACACACACACACACACGCACACACACACACACACACACACACGCACACACACACACACACACACACACACACACACACACACACACACACACACACACACACACACACACACCAGAACTCTCCCACCATTCACCCTTTAAGTAGGCTACCAGCGAGCAATGAGGTTTTTTTCTTTCTGGTGGAAAATGTAAAACGCTGCTCCGTTTTGGGACTGAAATATGCAATGGGGACAGAAAGAAGGCAAAGGAAGAATGGGCCAAGATGAAAACAGCCAAGTGGAACAGACTCCGAGGTCGCTGACTGAGCAAGAACACACAGCTGAGTGGAGACCAAACACCACAACAACAGACCCCGAGTGTGTGTGTGTGTGTGTGTGTGTGAGTGTTACAAGCATTGAGCGTAAGAGTCTTTGCACTGCAACTCTGTGTGTGAATGTGTGCGTGTGTGTGTGTGTGTGTGTGTGTGTGTGTGTGTGTGTGTGCCCTCGTACGAGTCTTCAGAAGTTCATTTTGCACTATGTGAACAATCACAAACGTGACAATTACATTAAAGCATTGAGGCAATGTGTCTTTGAGTTTGTTTGTGTGTGTGTGTATGTGTGTGTATGTCTGTGTGCCCTGATGTGTCAGTGTTTATGCTGTAATGTCAAAGATTATGCTGCAATGTGAAAGGTCACGAATATAAAAATTACATTAAAGCAATGTGTATTGAGTGTGTGTGTGTGTGTGTGTGTGTGTGTGTGTGTGTGTGTGTTTGATTGTGGATGTGCTGGATGCTCTCGCTGTTGTGTTATGAGGTGTGAAAAGGGCCACCCACAAACACACACCACAACAATTTGTATTTGAATGTGCATGTGTGTGTGAGTGTGGGTGTGTGTGTGTGTGTGTGTGTACCGCTGTGTCCAAAGGCAGCCCCCCGGCTCTAAAGAGACACTCCACTAGGCTACAGTATAAGTGTGCTTCCTCCTTTCTCTTAGGAGCAGATGCAACATACAACATCGCGAGTCAAAGGTCATGCATTGATTCACTTCCTAAAGCTTTCTTATAAGCTTTTTGAATGTCAACAAAAAATGCTGTTGTTTTCACAAGAAAAACACCTGTAACAGAGGAGTAGAGAATCTTTTTACTTAACAAGCTGTGCTGAAATCAATAACCATATCCATAATTAATGTTGCTTAATGTAAAGAAATAAACTATATGGGTTTTAAGCTACTTGGAATTCCTCTAATTTAGACATAACCAGGCTCCTATGAGAGATGTTACACGAAAAAAGTAAAAAAAAAAATCAACCAAACGACTTCCAAGTACGACTTGAATTCATCAAACCAATGTGGTTTGCATTTGGATGCCAGACTCGTTTGAAAAAATAAGCAGCCGTCTGTGGAGGATGGATCCAGCTGACTGGCAGT
>JAPMUY010003210.1:75000-102500 GCA_026901105.3 Galaxias olidus
AGAAAGGGTCCCTTGACAGGTGAACGTGTGTGTGCGTGTGTGTGTGTGTGTGTGTGTGTGCATGTGCATAATCATGTACGTGTGTTACTGTATGTGTGTGTGTGTGTGTTTGTATGAGAAGGTATGTATCTGTGCATGTGCATAACCATGGATGACTGTTACTGTGAGTGTGTGTGTGTGTGTATGTTTGTCTGTATGTACACGTATGTTTATTTGATAACTGTGTGTTTTGCAGTGTTTGTATGAAAAGGTATGTGTGTGTTTGTGTATTTGTCTGTGTATGCGGGTACGTTTATTTGGTTACTGTGTTTTGTAGTGTCAGTATGTATGTATGTGTGTGTGTGTGTGTGTGTGTGTGTGTGTGTGGTTTGTGTGGTTGTGTGTGTGTGTGAGTGATATACGTGTGTGCGTGTGAGAGTGACATACGTGTGTGCGTGTGTGGTTGTGTGTGTGTGAGTGATACACGTGTGTGCGTGTGTGGTTGTGTGTGTGTGAGTGATACACGTGTGTGCATGTGTGTGTGTGTGTGTGTGATATGTGTGAGCTGTCTGCTTTGTCATATAACATCCTCATCACTAAATGTGAAAGACTGCTACTTGAATCTTCACAGCAATCAATGTGTATTACAATCTCATCACATATGATTCAAACAGACAAGGTCTGGGTTTGCCTTGGCTTCAAGGGCACCATTGATAAACAAAGATCTTCTCAGCCAGCAATAACAATGAAACACAACAACAACAACATGCAAAACAACAGCGTACAACAACAACAACAAAAAAGAAGAAGTGTATCTCCATAACAGTAGAAGGTTTCTCAGAAGGACTTAATGTTTTATACAATAAAGGTTAAAAAAAAGGTTCTATAGAATACATTTCTATTATTTTCTTTTCAACTGTACACCTTAGAAACCCCAGCCTTCGTGCTAACATGTATTGTTGTTCAAGTTACCTTTAGGTAGCAGTAAAAGTAAAAACAAACCAAATGTTATTTTTTTCTCCAAACCAGGAATTTCGAAACACCTAAGTGTGTTTGCCACTAACGGCCTTTGAAAGGTCTTAGAATAGTTTAATCACTTCAGATACACACTTTCGTTTCTATTGTCAAGGTGTCAAGGTACAGTATTTATTAGCTCATCAAAACGTTTATACTTAAAGAAATACATTTAATTAAATACTTTAGCTGTAAATTACTTGCCTAGTGAAAAAGAAAATCTTTTTGAGAGTTTTTTTTTCCAATACATTGATATTGCATTTTAATTTGAATTTTTTTTAGGATCAATAGTAACACACTATATGTATGATGAAGGTATCAAAACATTGCATACCATGTCAGGGATATTGACTCAAAGGTGTATTGACTTCCTTTCTCCTTTCTATTGCATGGAGGTCCTTTATGTGAGAATATATACTGTCAACTAGGGGTTATGTAAAATTAGCTTAACATATTTGCTCTGTATGAACCGTAGCTAAACAACTATCTAGCCCAGCAGGCATTACAGTAGTATTCAGTTGCTTCCTTAATGTGAGCCTAGCGGGTTAGCATCGTAGCATTAAGTAGTAGTCAGTTTCTGGGTGTTTTTTGCTCCTGTCACATCTTTACTGACTGTGGGCTTATTTTCCACTGCACATGCAAGTCCTGCACCTCTATGGAAACAGTACAATCATGGCCAGAAGATAGGCTAATTAGAAAATGTATTTTGTGCAGTTCAGCACAATTCTAATGTCATAAATCACAAAATATGTAAAAACGTAAATTGAATTTTTTTGATAATTTATTTCATAAAAATTGAAAAAGATGGAATCTATACATACAACATTTTTCCATATGCCCACAAGTGTTACTAATACCGGAAAAAAGGGGTAGACTCCATTATGTTATACATATTGAACTATTTAAATTTTTACTATCTCTCTCAACCCATCTCCCTGTCTAAGGCTCCACCCCTTTCTGCTCCAGAATGCAATGCAGTCAAAGATTGGTTGATTTCTTGTCACGTGACTGTAGGTCTCAGCTGAGTCATTCAAGGCTTACCTGTTACGCTGAGAAGCACAGAATTAAATGTTTTTTACAGGATCTGGATCGCGGAAAGTGTTTATTATTTTTTTGCAACATTTCGAAAAAGACATTTGAAATAAAGTGATTTTGATGAAATATCACAATTTTAAGCTTATATTTGATTATTCTCCCTGACGGAAGCGTTCTGTGCACATGATCGGTTTGTGGGCGTTGTGAAAGTCTAGAGTCCGACGAGAACGGCTGTTCTTAAAGTTTCTGGGTATGATAAATGTTGTAATTTTGCAGATTTTTTAAAGACAACATGCATTTTTGATCCCGTCGCCGGGTTTGGGGTTATGAGGGTTAAAGTGGACCTAGCAGGTTAGCATCGTAGTATTAAGTAGCAGTCAGTTCCTCCCTTAAAGTGGGCCTAGCGGGTTTAGAGTCGTAGCATTACAGTAGTCAGTTCCTTCCTTAAAGTAGACAGGACAAACGTGTTTCCAGTTTTTTTTTAAATCAAGTGATTAAACAGTGAATGCTCCAAATTTGTGTTACTTACTAAACGTTTATTAATAAAAACAAATTAATAAATTTTCAGTTGATCTAAAAGTGACAGTTTTAGTGTCGAAAAAAGGTTTTTAATTTTGCCGAGTTGATACCTTGGTGTAGCCAAACGGTGTCGTCTTAAGAGCTCAAACCTCCTATGGCCAACTTTGACATTAGTTTACTTCTTTGTCTGGGAAAAATAATGTATATGTTGCTACAGATACTTTGAAAAACTAACTGACTTCACAGTTACATGGTCGTTTACCTAAATATTAAATACATGTATGCTGAAAACCGCGAACGTGTCAAACAACTTAGCTTTTTATGACGCGGCCCTAGTCAACAACAATTCTAGGCTTCGAACGACAGTTTGCCAAGGTACTGCTTGCAATTGCTTTTGTACACTCATAATCAGTGCCAGATAATCACCGGGTCGAAAACACATTTCAAAACATCTCAGTAAAATGTAGGTCCCATTGCAAGATCATTGCTCAGTATTATTTGTACATATCTGCTTATTTAGCCTATAAAGTGGTAATAAACAGGCATATTCTCTCGTTGAAATACTATCGTTTTCCCTGCCTCCCCCCACAGTTCTCGCCAAATCAGTCTTGCAAAAGTCAAAGCTCTCTGCCCAACAAACTCCTACATTATAGCCTATATTTCATTTATCATTACAATGATGATCTTGTATTGTATTGATCTTGTATTTTTAGCTGTCTACGAGTAGCCGATCTGCTAATTTCTGCAGTCTGCTCTGCAAACCTTAAGGCAATAAACCATCTGACTAATAAATAGGTTTTCTTGTTTTCTTAATGCACTGATTTTTCAGCCACGCATCCGTGGTCACAACTGATCATGCCACTCAACGCGATCTTTAAGGAAACCAACGCTTCGATGGACATGGAGGAAAACAAAAGATGAAAGGAACGGTCCCGATTTTCTCATGGCAATTGATATGCTACCTCAAACTCTTATCACACATAGTTCTTTATAAGCAGAAGTATTTTAAATATGAACAGTTTTTCACATCCGCTGATCATTAATATTTTCTTAACTGCCTTGATAGGCCTACTTAAAATTACCCAGCTCAAGAATGCAACAACTAGGTTGCCTTTTATCTTGGTACAGATAATGTTACCGATGAGCATCACTTACATTCACAATCAATCAGCATAGCTAAAGTTAAAATTCAATGTGTTATAGGCCAGTGTTATAGTAGCCAAACTGACTGACATTACCATAAGCTTACATAAAACAATGAAAATAGGTCTAGCTTTATGGATTTCAATCCACGCGACTGATTTCTAAATCAAAACAAACGATCTAGCAAGCTATAGTGGAAATGACTTGTGTTTTACCGCTGTCCTGGAGAAGTGAAGGCACGGAAAACTTTGAGTGAGCAGTTATTTCTTTGCCTTGGATCGATTTTTATAAATTTTTCTGAGAATCTTTCAAAGGCTTTGGACTAGTCAGAGTTGAAAGGCCCCAATCGACGTATTTAATTTACGTTAGTAGCGACTCAAATACTAGTATAGTGGAGAATGGCGTTTGTTTTAGTTGTCCTGATGAAGCGAAGGCACAGAAAAGTTTGAGTGAGCAGTTCTTCCTCTGCCTAGGATCGATTTTTAAATTTTTTTCAGAGAATCTTTCAAAGGCCTTGGACTACTCAGAGATGAAAGGCCTCGACCGACGGATTAAATTTAAGTTAGTAGCAACACAAGTAAAGTATATAGCACTTATTTTAAATAACTAATTCTTGACTGCTTATTCCACTTAAAGTCATGTAGGTACAGGGGTTTACTTCAAAATGAATCAAAGTTTGACCGTGAAAAAGTATGGGAACAGGTATGCAAGAAGCCTTCAAGACTTGGTGCGCGGCAAAATCAGTGCCCGTTTTCTACCAAAATAAAGTATTTCGAAAGAAGTTCAGCGTCGAGCACCACGCAGAGGCGAGTTTTGAAATTACAATATGATGTTATTAACAGTAAGTATATGGAAAGATTGAATTGTCCATGATTTAAGAATAAATTCTGAAAAAATGAATAAATTCTTAAATCAGTACATCACTGGTTGATGTTAAATAAAGAATACATTTTTTGATCAAACTGCTTAAAGTTGAGGATTTGTTCATGCAAGAACAAAACCTGCGCACTTTGAAAGCTAAATGTGAATTAGCAAGAGCTCTAGCTATGTTGACACGTATATGTTGTGAAACGAGGTTTACATTTGAATTACTGAATAGGCTCAGACCAACAAAAACATTATATTTGTGGTGATTCAAACAGTTTCAAAACGCTACACAGCGCGATTTTAGTCACCGCTGCGTGAATTGCATCGTTAGCATCGTAGTATTAAGTAGCAGTCAGTTCCTCCCTTAAAGTGGGCCTAGCGGGTTTAGAGTCGTAGCATTACAGTAGTAGTCAGTTCCTTCCTTAAAGTGGGCCTAGCAAGTTAGCATCTTAGTATTAAGTAGCAGTCAGTTCCTCCCTTAAAGTCAGCCTAGCGGGTTAGCATCGCAGCATTAAGTAGTAGTCAGTTCCTTCTTTAAAGTGGGCCTAGTGGGTTTAGCGTTGTAGCATTAAGTGGGGGGTACCCATGCTGGTAAGACAGCACCCCATTTCCCAACGTACTGCAGGAGTCCTGCTAAGAAAATGTGAAAAACATTTGATCAGTTACATCACTGGTACATTTTTAAAGACTTGCATGTTTATTTAACATAAAGCTAACATTTTTTAGGAATGGATGATTAAAAGGCTTTGGATTTGGCCACATTCACAGAAAGGGTTCCAGGACTCTCAACAGTCCCCCCTGTTAGGTTAGCAAAGGCTGCGGTGGTGAGATCACTAATTAATTTAAAACTTCTGGAATGGCTCTCCAAGTTCTGAGGTTCAAATTCGCTAACCTTGATGTGTAAGTGAGCGTGCTGCGTGTCGGTTTTAATGATGTTGGCAGACTCATGAGAATCTTCTTTTTTTTAATCTCCACTTTGTTTCATGAAGTATGAATTTATCTTATACTTTTTACTGCATTCACACCAAACAAGTTTTATACAGAACTTTTAACATTCAAATAACTTTTTTTTTCCAACGAAGAAGTAGGCTAGGTAACATATCAGACCACAAAAGGAAATAAAGTAGAGAAAACAATGTTTTTCTGTGCCAAGAGAAATTGGGACATCACAAACAAATATTATATACAGACCACTGTCTTGTGAAGTCAACTATTACAATACAAGGAATTGCTCTCAGGAATTGGTCTCAGGAAACCACAGCTTTAGTCAGCTAGCATATGGCACAGAACAAAGAAAAATAAGGGTTTTAATATGAGCTGATAAGAACCCAGGAGAGAGGAAGAGTAGGAAAGACCTTTACACTAACTGAACTCAATGAAGGAATTAAGGGAGATTAAATAAGGCCTCAGGAGCCTTGCTGTTGATTTTCACTCCAAGCAAAAGACCTTGGATATTCATGTACGACAAGATAAGAAGCACTCATAGTTATGCGCAATACGCTCTCTAGTGCCAGACACTGTCCTATAATGACCAAGGGCGTCGAAAGTACACTCAAGGGGGGTGGGGGGGAGGGAGGGATGGAGAGCATGTACATGTACAGCGCTTCCACATGCACGCTTGTACACACACACACACACACACACTCACATAAACACACACACATCTCTTTAACATATTCCATTACTTTAATTTCATTGAGAGTGATTGAGCCAGACAGAAAGTGCCTTTGTATTATCTTAGCAGAAGGGGCTCCTCTGTATAGTAGCTCCTCTACATGTACACCTGCAACGTGTCCTTTTGCTGCATTAAGAGCACAGAGTTTATTGGATGTAGTTGACAGGTTGTTAATGCATAGCACATGCTATAGTCTCTCCCTTGGGGCTCTCCTAGCAGAAAGAGAAAAGGACAGGACATAATGCAGTGTGTGCCTTAGGAGCCTGAGGTATGCACTGATGTCACTCAACAGAAACAGGACGAGGGCTGTGTGTGTGTCTGTGTGTGTGTGTGTGTTTGTCTGTGTGTGTGTGCGTGTGTGTTTGTCTCTGTGTGTGTGTGTGTTTGTCTGTGTTTGTGTGTGTGTGTGTGTTATGCGTTTGTAGTGGTCTTTGTTGACAGCGCCTGTGTACATGTATGTGTGTTTGTGGTTTGAGCAAAAGAATTTGAGCGTGTCTGTGTGTGTTTGTGGAGTGGACAATAAATGTGAGTGTGGGTGTGTGCGTGTGCGTGTGTGTGTGTGCGTGTGCTGTGTGTGTGTGTTGTGTACGTATGTGGGTGTGTGCGTGTGTGTGTTGTGTGTGTGTGTTGTGTACGTATGTGGGTGTGTGCGTGTGTTGTGTGTCTGTGTGTGTTTGTGGAGTGGACAATAAATTTGAGTGTGGGTGTGTGCGTGTGTATCGAGTGGTCTGTGTTGTGTGTGTTTCTGGAGTGGACTATAATGTTTGTGTGTGTGGGGGTGTGTTTGTGTGTGTCTGTGTGTGTGCGTGTGTGTGTTTCTGGAGTGGACTGTAATGTTTGTGTGTGTGGGGGTGTGTGTGTGTGTGTGTGTGTGTTTCTGTGTGTGTGTGTGTGTGTGTGTGTGTGTGTGTGTGTGTTGACGTTCCTCTACCACCTCCGACTAGTCTGTCAGAACATTAATTCAGTGGAGGGACAAACACTGTGTGTTCTATCAGACTCTGTTCAGGAACAATTACCTGGGAAAAGGCTCTGTTCCTGGAACTATTGACTACAGCAGGGAGAGAAATTGGTCTCCTTTTGTAACAGAATGCCGCATTTACCGTTGATTGACTGGCGCTATGGTTACTTTATATTCCATACATTTACATGATCAAATTACTGAAATGTCATGACTCAAAAATATGTATATTTCAATATGTTCTTCCTGGTAAGAAACTGCGTGTTTCCAAACTGTAAAACAGTGAATCCTGCAAATAAAATAAAAAAAATATTAAAATACTTTTTACTGTAACATTTCTGCCTTTATGTTTATCATCATGAGTGAACATTTTGGAATCACGAGACTCAGTGACCTTTACCAGACCATCTTTGCAGTGTCATCGCTAAGGGGATTGTGCTACTCTAGGGTTACCAAGGAACAATGCAAGAGTCAGTTAGACCCAAAAACAATTCAATATGGAGTGGGTGTATTGTATTACTTTAAGTAACATAAATATCTGATAAAATAAATGATTTCTTAACTGGCACACGTTTCAACAAAATCAATACTAATACGAATTACGGCAATCCACAGAATGGAGTTAAATGTTAATTAATATGATTGGTGTGACATATTTTTCCCCACAGGCACGTAATTAACAAAATGCCCCCCCCCCCCCCCCCTGAGGATTAGTGCGCTAACTGCCCCCCCCCCACACACACACACACACACCGACACACACTCACCCCTTTG
Source organism: Galaxias olidus (assembly GCA_026901105.3). Taxonomy (NCBI): domain Eukaryota; kingdom Metazoa; phylum Chordata; class Actinopteri; order Galaxiiformes; family Galaxiidae; genus Galaxias; species Galaxias olidus. Next base: position 82,965 of record JAPMUY010003210.1, read on the forward strand.
AAGGCAAAATTCCGCCAATATTTCCCCCAAATGTGCACAGCAGCACAAAAGCACTTTTCACAGTATGGAGAGAACACTGTTCCTGATTTTCCTTTCCATTGATGGCTAATTGAGTATGAGACTCCATCCTGACACACCATGAAGGCCGGACTCTTTTTTACTGTTAGTAGGCCTATAATTGGTCTCCTTTTTCAGATGCTTTCTAGGGTGTCAATTACTCTGATAGCCTCCCAGGGAGAGAGTCCAGATTCATTCTCGTTCCAAGCTACAAAGAACGTTTCACATAAAGGCTAACAGGCACGGAATCCTATTTTGTGTAAAATAAGAAAAGAAAAAAGAGGATTCCCCTTTTCCGCAAAAAAGCCAATATCTGTGTGTCTGTTACCGATAAGCGACAATTGAATGTTTTTCTCTGATGGTTATCAAAGCTAATTAGTTTTTTTTATCGCTATAACTAAAATACGATTAGGCCTATATTAAAAATATTAAACAGAATAAGTTTAGCTTTGTTGTTTTTCTTTTGCAGATTCGCCATTCTCCTCAGCCCTTCTTTTCTGCTTCATCCTGTCAAATACAGAGTAGGTCTGGCTCAGGCAGCTGTCCTTTGGGTAAATTGTCAACATCTTGCTATTACCTTACAGAACGACCCAAACCACATTTGACCTGGTTTTCCAAAGATAAATGACGAAATGAATTAGCACGTTTTGGAGGTTAAAGAAATAAACACCTGCAATTTTCAATAGGATTGTCCTGTCCGTTGGAGCGATGCTAATTGTGAGGTGCTCATGGTTGGTTGGCTACAGTCTACGTTTCCTATTGATCGTATCGCGGTCATTTGCAAGCTCTCCTCGTGATCAGCCCATATACAGCCAATTATTGCTAGCTTTTTATTTTTTTTCAGGCCGATAAGCTTCAGGTCTTGAACTAAAGCGAGAGCCGCTGGCCCCGTGCCGCCAGGGGATTATGTTAATAATGCAAAAATATAATATACAGGTTGAAGAGGAGAAAGAGGCAGACGCCACCGGCATGTACTTCAGGAAACCTTCGTTTAACCTTGTGCTTTCGTCCGTTGTGTTAATTAGTACTGTGAGTACTTAGAGGACTAAGGTTTTAAATATTGATACATGCTTTACTTTTCTAATAACAAGGACACTGATAAAAGGAGGTGATTAGGAAATAATCATACAGTATAAATAATTTGTGTTTATTGTTTCTACTGCTAACCCAACGAACATAAGGGTTTGTGTGTGATAGAGAGAAAGAGAGAGAAAGAGAAATAGAGTGTAAGAGAGGGAGGGGCCAAGATAGAGAGAGAGATAAAGAGAAAGCAGGAGAGAGCAACAGAGAGAGACATAAAGAGAGAGAGAGAGAGAGAGAGAGAAAGAAAGATTGCGTGCCAGTGGCTAGAAAATCATGTATCAGACCTGCAGAGGTGCTTTTACCATTGCTGTCTAAATCGTATTCGCTAACGGCTGCCTTGGCCTCTACACCAAATGTTTATTAACCAGTTAGCCCTCTCAGAAGCCACAGAAAGGTCTATTATTCAGGAAAAGTAAACGTCAGTAATACAAAATGTAGGACTACTTAAAATGTAACATTATTCATTGTCAGTTCCTGTCACCCATCACGACAGGCCGCATTGCATGCTACACTTGGTTGTTATTATTAAACTAAAATACATTTTACCAAGCCGGCAAAAGCGATATTTATTGACATAACCATCAGTACAGCATTCCCCCATTCTGTGCAGCATGGTGAGAGGAGCCTGGAGGTGCTGTGAGGATCAAACACAGGTAAGAAGAGTTGAACAGGCGCCCAGCAGATGCTGCTGAGAGAGACTTACTGCTGTTGTGCTTTTCGTGCCACGCTGTGCTCTTTCTCCGGGTCTGTTTGGTTCAGAGGGGGGAGAGGAACAGAGGGGTGGGGCTAAACTCACAGACGTGATTTAGCACTTTGTCGCCAGACCAGGTGTTCATTTCACTAACAATAGAGCGATGGCATCACGGCTGCGTGCGTGTGTGTGTGTGTGTGTGTGGGTGTGTGTGTGTGTGTGTGTGTGTGTGTGTGTGTGAGTGTGTGTGTGTGTGTGTGTGTGTGTGTGTGTGTGTGTGTATTTATGTGGGTTGGTGTATGAGCAAGTGTGTGTGTATGTGTTTATGTGGATTGGTGTGTGGGCAAGTATGTGTGTGTTTATATGGATTGGTATGTGTGCATGTGTGTGTGTGTGTGTGTGTGTGTGTGTGTGTGGGTTGGTGTGTGTTTGTGTCAGTGGGTTGGTGTGTGCGTGAGTTTATGTGGGTAGATGTGTGTGTTTGTGTTGTGTGTGTGTGTGTGTGTTTATGTGGGAAGATGGGTGTGTTTGTGTTGTTGTGTGTGTGTGTGTGTGTTTATGTGGGTAGATGGGTGTTTGTGTTGTGTGTGTGTGTCTGTGTGTGTGTGTGTGTGTGTCCTCCTCATCACGCATTATAAAGCGGTCTCCGCAGCCTCTCAGCGTTGACCTCACAGCTGAGCCTGATTCGGTAATGCTGGTCTTATTTAAGGACAGCCGCACGCTTTGTTTGCCCCTATCAAAGAATCTCCCGTTTGAAGTGCAGGTGAATGAAATGGTGACAGAGAGACAGTGTGAAAGAGAGAGAGAGAGAGAGAGAGAGAGAGAGAGAGAGAGAGAGAGAGGGTGAGAGAGAGAGAGGAGGGGAGGAGGAGAGAGATAGAGAGAGAGAGAGGAGGGGAGGGGGAGAGAGAGAGAGAGAGAGAGGGAGAGAGAGAGAGAGAGAGAGAGAGAGAGAGAGAGAGAGAGAAGAGGGAGGGGGAGAGAGAGAGAGAGAGAGAGAGGGAGAGAGAGAGAGAGTGAGGGAGGGAGAGGGAGAGAGAGAGAGAGAGAGGGAGATAGAGAGAGAGAGAGAGAGAGAGAGTTAGAGAGAGGGAGAGAGTGAGGGAGGGAGAGAGAGAGAGGAGGGGAGGGGAAGAGAGACAGAGAGAGAGTGAGTGATAGAGAAAAGCAGGGGCGGGGGAGAGCCAGAGAACGATTGCGAGAGGGGAACACACATGAACATATGAAAAATCATAAGCTGTAGACGACAGATAACAGCATAGGCACCAAACACAGGACAGTGCCTCTTCTATGGTTGGATTAGGTGTGTATTCTAGTACCAGCAATGAGCCATGACAGTGTGGGAATGTGTGTGTGTGTGTGTGCATGCATGTCCGTGTGCATAGACAGAGAAGTCATGTCCGCTAGCATTCTTATATTTTGACAGAAATGACTGTTCCCATGCCAAATCGTTGGGATTAGGAAGCCTAACATCCTCTGTCATCCTCCTCTCTGTGGACAAAGACATCGGATAGAAGCCTCGCATTGAGAGACGCACATTGACACACTGAGATAGTGTTTTTCTATGTGACGGGAAAAAAACCCTAAAAAAAACAGGCTAAAAAGCCTGCCAACCCACTCCAGACTAGGGTATGACAAAATCCCCTATCCCACATTTGGTTTAGATACAGAAAAACAACACATAGACCTAGCATGAGCATGCAAGATAGGACTGTTCTATAGCTAAGACTCCTATCTTGTGTTGTGAGGAGGGGGAGGGGGGGTTGTTCTATAAGCCAAGTCTCCTATCTTGTGTTGTGAGGAGGGGGGAGGGGGGTTGTTCTATAAGCCAAGTCTCCTCTCTGGATATGAGAGGAGGAGGGAGGGGGGTTGTTCTATAAGCCAAGTCTCCTCTCTGGATATGAGAGGAGGAGGGAGGGGGGTTGTTCTATAAGCCAAGTCTCCTATCTGGATATGAGAGGAGGAGGGAGGGGGTTGTTCTATAAGCCAAGTCTCCTATCTTGTGTTGTGAGGAGGGGGGGGAGGGGGGGTTGTTCCATAAGCCAAGTCTCCTATCTTGTGTTGTGAGGAGGAGGGGGAGGGGGGTTGTTCCATAAGCCAAGTCTCCTATCTTGTGTTGTGAGGAGGAGGGGGAAGGGGGGGTTGTTCTATAAGCCAAGTCTCCTATCTGGATATGAGAGGAGGAGGGGCAGTGTTTTATCAAACTGACAGCCCCAGTGAAAGCTGATAGCACCGTAACGAAAGGCTTTCCCTTCACACTAACTGTGGCCGGAGCGCAGATATCCTGTGTACAGATAGGTCGGCATGGTGATGAGCAGACCCATTGTGCAGAGCCAGTAGACGTCACTATTTTAACCAGCTCATTTGAGCTATTTTAACGCAGACGTTTGTGTAATGAGACAGCAATGGTTGCGTTCTTTAGTAGTGGATTAGTTCCATGCATGGTACTGTATCTTTTAGTTTGTGTTATGAGACAGCAATGGTTGAGTTCCTTAGTAGTGGATTAGTTCCATGCATGGTACTGTATCTTTTAGTTTGTGTGATGAGACAGCAATGGTTGCGTTCCTTAGTAGTGGATTAGTTCCATGCATGGTACTGTATCTTTTAGTTTGCGTTGTTATGGAGATTCTAATAATAAACACGAGGAAATCAGGACATAAGGTTCAATACAAACGTTTTATTTAAAAGAGTATTTCTGCAAAAAGGATCATTCCACCGATTCACTCGTGTGTGTGCAGAGATCAAAAATAAGAACCCTGACTCTAAACAAGATGACATCAGGTGTAATCCTTTTGACAACAAGAATTAAAATGTTTCCTGCTCTAATCACAAGGTCACGAATTACTCCTCAGGTTACATTACATTCATTTAGCAGACAGTCTGCAGTTGTTACATGAATCAGTAGAAATAAATTCTTATCATGTAAACAAGTCATTGCAGTATTTTTCCGTTTCAGTATTTATTTATAACATTATGTATATTAGAGCTTCCATGTGAACAGATCTTCAGGCTTTAGTGAGTGTCTCTGAACAGGAGAGGAGTGGCATGTACAGAAGCAGAGCTGGGAGCTACATTTGACTTGATTCTGGCAAGTGAGTTGTACTTGATATTACAGCAGAAAATTACTTAAAAAGTACCAGTGCAAATTCTTATGAGGATATTATCAAGTAAATTATACAAGTAATTTTTTTTCAGTGTAACAGACCACTGCATTCCACAACACCCTTCTCCCAAAGAAAGATAATGGGAGAGAGAGAGAGAGAGAGAGAGAGAGAGAGAGAGAGAGGGAGAGGGAGAGGGAGGCAAGAGAGAGAGAGAGAGAGAGAGAGAGAGAGAGAGAGAGAGAGAGAGAGAGAGAGAGAGAGAGAGGGAGAGAGAGAGAGAGAAAGAGAGAGAGAGAGAGAGATAGAGAAGGGGAAGAATGAATGAAATAACATTTGTTGCAGATTGTTACAAATGACTTGGTCATTAGCAAAGGTCTAATGTTGGTTGTCGGCCCCTTGTTGACTGGTTGAAGAGGTTAAGGACCACTGGTTAAAAAAAGGTAACATATCTGTAATGAATAAATTAGGGAACAACCTACAACAGAACCAGAACAAATATAACAAGAAATTTATTACATTTTCTTAAAATGTTCGTTTGTAAGCATACAGAGAAAAGGAGTTTTGTTTACTATTTTATGTAATAATAATAACAATAATAATACATTGAATTTATAAGGCGCCTTTCAAGGCACTCAAGGTCGCCGTACAGTAATATAAAAAACAGTTCTCATAAAAATAATAAAAATAGATAAATAAATAAAATAAAATAAGATCAAAATAAGTAGTATACAATTAAAAAGGCATGGAGCCTGCAATCAAGCATTAAAAAGCATCACGTGGGACAGTAAGCCAGCCTAAACAAATGGGTTTTGAGGTGGGTTTGGAAACAGGAAATTGAGTCCAGATTTTTGATGTCAGGGGGGAGGGAGTTCCATAGACGTGGGGCGGAGCAGCTGAAGGCTCGCGAACCCATGGTGGACAGACGAATTCGGGGGACGATCAGGTTGATGGAGGAGGTAGATCTGAGGGACCGGGTGGGAGTGTTAATATGAATGAGGTCAGACAGGTATGGAGGGGCTAGATTGTGGATGGCCTTGAATGTATGGAGGAGGATTTTGAAATTTATTCTGTATTTGATGGGAAGCCAGTGGAGTTGGAGCAGAACGGGGGTGATGTGACAGATGGCAGGGGTTTTGGTGATGATGCGTGCGGCAGCGTTTTGGACTAATTGCAGTTTATGGAGGCATTTGTGGGGGAGACCGAAGAGGAGGGAATTGCAATAGTCCAAGCGGGAAGTGACAAGAGAGTGAACCAGGACTGCAGTGGTGTTGGGAGTGAGTGAAGGGCGGAGGCGGTTGATGTTTCGGAGGTGGAAGTAGGCGGACCGGATGGTGTTGTTGATGTGGGTGTGAAATGATAGGGTGCTGTCGAGGACAACACCCAGACTCTTAACCTGGGGGGAGGGGGAAACCGAGGAGTTACCGATGGTGAGGGAAAAACGGGGGAGTTTGCTGAGTGTGGACTTGGAGCCAATGAGGACTACCTCTGCTTTATTATCGTTTAATTTGAGGAAGTTTGAGGTGAACCAGGATTTGATTTCCTGTAGGCAGGCACAGAGGGAGGAGGGTGGGAAGGTGGAAGAGGGTTTGGAGGAACCCGGCGGGTGAGGGACCAGATGGTGTTTATTGCAGTGGAGTCGTCAATGTGGTAGCTTCGTCCGGCACTGCGATGAAGATACCTCCGACGGGGAAGGTGAGCGAAGTCCGGGAGATGATGGAGTACAGGCGGGCGAGTATAAAACATTTAAAAACAACCGGACAGCAGCGGCAGCTAAACGCGCCAGCGTTCACTCGTCCACTCGTCAACTCGTCAAAATGCAAATCTTTTTTTTAAACGTTAGTTAACCAGGTAAGACCAACTGAGAACAAGTTTTCTTTTGCAGTGGCGACCTGACCCCGTAGGGAGAAATTTACCAACTTCAGTTCTTGGCCAGGGCCTTTGGCCAGGGCACTGACAGTAGTATAAACCCTATTATGTTTTTTGATGGTGGGAGGAAACTGGAGCACCTGGCAGAAACCCACACAAACACGAGGAGAACATGGAAGCTCCACACAGAAAGGCCCTACGGCTGAGGTGGGGTTTGAACCCAGGACCTTCCTGTTGTGAGGCTGCTATCCACTGAGCCACCATGAATGCCCATCTGATTTAACCGTGGATATCTGACGTCAGACAGGAAGTCTGTTTTTTTGCAACAGGTGGGATGGGTAGGCAAAAGTAAACAGAGAGAAACAACATGGACGCTGATCGGCTGGCAAGGGAAAAAAATTTTTGTCTCCCAGGGCAACCCCGGCAGTTCAGCTCGCATTCCAAGGAGGATGAAGCAAAACAAAGCCCTTACTTACACAGAACGAGGAAGAGACAACTAGCTCCAGCTTCAATGCTTCAGCTACAAATAATCTTGTTTAAAGCAATAATTGAAGAATTTATTAAAGAAAGACCTCTACAACAAATATAAATAAGTCTGCAGTGAATAATCTCCAGGCCTCTTATGCCTGGTAGTGGATATTACAGGATTACATACTGTATCTTCTTTCCTTCAGAACGGCTGTGTGAGTGACCAAAACACGACCCAATGTATCTGAATTTATAAAATCTAAGATCTTAAATCTAAAATACGTCTTACATAATGAGGTCAGTCAGGGTTGGGAGGTACAGATGCTGAGAGATGTTCAGTTTTCAGAGCAGCCTCCAAATAACCCTTTTATCAAGAGATTCACCAGATATTATAATGAAGGAGTTTCAAGAGAGAGAGGGGGGGGGTCTCTCTCTCTCTCTCTCTCTCTCTCTCTCTCTCTCTCTCTCTCTCTCTCTCTCTCTCTCTCTCTCTCTCTCTCTCTCTCTCTCTCTGTGTGTGTGTGTAAAGCTTTGTATAAATGGATATTATGTCAATACTGAAGATTTCTCCTGAGGGAAATATTACATTTTGTAATCCGTGTAATTACGAAATTAAAGACCACCATCCACACTTATGCAAGCTCAAGGAAATCCAGAGGGATATGAAATAACATCATGCTGTAATGATAATTTAATTAGAATATGGCTTGAATTACACCCGAAAATTACCTCAGGGAAGAGCAAAAACGCTAATATTGCATCCTTCATATATACAGGACACATCTCATTAACTTTTAGATAAGCTTTTTTGAGGCATCCAAGATGTTCTTGTTACTCAAAGTGCGAAGCTAAACGATAAATAACACGTTTTGGTGACCTGAACATGTCACGCTTACAGCCAGAATTGGGATCAGGTGTGCAGATGCACAGTGCTTGCAGATGTACACACACACACACACACACACACGCACACACACCACTTCAGTCGGTTTTAATAAGCTCTCAATCAATAAAAACAACCATAATGCCTATCCATTACATAACGGGGGAAACGAAAACGTTTCTATTTGGCTCAGTTGATCTTTATTTTTTTTTCGTGAGTTACAGTGGCTTCCAGGCTGCAGATATCACACATTGGTCATTGTTTTTGTTTAGTTGTTGTTTTTAAGACCGTGGGTGAGTATGAAAGAATGAGGAGTGTCTGACATAAAACACAAATATAAATCTGGATAGCACACAAGATGGCCTCCTGCCAAAGACTTGAGTCAAATATATTCATGGAAACATATTTTCAAGTGTTTAGCATAAACCAAGGAGTATCCGGTCATTGAATGAGATCGGATAAGGTGATGGCCTGAGTAAGAAAATAAAACAAAATAAAAAACTGTTTATGTAAGCAAATAGCCAACAAAGCCCTGAAAATGTGAATTGTCCTGAGGCGTGAGGTCTTCATCAAGGCTAACCTATTTCCTTTCTCTTTCCTTTGAAAACATACAATCTCCAAAGAACAGAAGTTGGCTAGTGTAAGCTGTGGTGCAACATTAGAAGATTTAAAACAAGAGGATCTTGGTACGGCTACAAATATGTGTTCATTAAAATAGCCTACATTTTTCCTCTCTCCCTCTTTGTTTAAAACTTCACAGAATTTCAGTCTCAATCACAGAAAATGGCTAAAATAATCTGTTGTGCAACGTTAGAAGATTTAAACCAGTTGGATGTTTGTACTGGTAAAACATTTTATTAAATGGAATAACCCTGTTTTCATTTTTCCTATATGGTAATAAAATAGCTGTTTTAATCCAGCCTTCCCTGTAGGTTCAAACGCTGGGAGATGTCAAATGCAATTTAAGTTACTGAGCTACGCATCGCTTGACCTTGACAGGGGAACAAGCACAGAGACTGCACACACACACACACGTACACACACACACACATTACCTCAATTTCTGCTGTAAGTAGGTGGTATATGAACAGTAAGTGCTCATCTGAATATAATAACTGTCCTTTCATGGTGTCCATTCAAAATAATGTGCGTCAAAGAGAGAAGAAAAAAGGTGTGTATGTGTGTGTGTGTGTGTGTATGTGTGTGTGTGTGTGTGTGTGTGTGTGTGTGTGTGTGTGTGTGTGTGTGTGTGTGTGTGTGTGTGTGTATATGTACGTGTGTGTGTGTGTGTGTGTGCGTGTGTGTGTGTGTGTGTGTGTGTGTGTGTGTGTGTGTGTGTGTGTGTGTGTGTGTGTGTGTGTGTGTGTGCGTGTGTGTGTGTGTGTGTGTGTGTGTGTGTGTGTGTGTGTGTGTGTGTGTGTGTGTGTGTGTATGTGTGTGTGTGTGTGTGTGTGTGTGTGTGTGTGTGTGTGTGTGTGTGTGTGTGTGTGTGTGTGTGTGTGTGTGTGTGTGTGTGTGTGTGTGTGTGTGTGTGTGTGTGTGTGTGTGTGTGTGTGTGTGTGTGTGTGTGTGTGTGTGTGTGTGTGTGTGTGTGTGTGTGTATGTCTGTGTGTGTGTGTGTGTGTGTGTGTGTGTGTGTGTGTGTGTGTGTGTGTGTGTGTGTGTGTGTGTGTGTGTGTGTGTGTGTGTGTGTGTGTGCGTGCGCACGTGTGTGTGTGTGTGTGTGTGTGTGTGTGTGTGTGTGTGTGTGTGTGTGTGTGTGTGTGTGTGTGTGTGTGTATGTCTGTGTGTGTGTGTGTGTGTGTGTGTGTGTATGTCTGTGTGTGTGTGTGTGTGTGTGTGCATGTCTGTGTGTGTGTGTGTGTGTGTATGTCTGTATGTGTGTGTGTGTGTGTGTGTGTGTGTATGTGTGTGTGTGTGTGTGTGTGTGTGTGTGTGTGTGTGTGTGTGTGTGTGTGTGTGTGTGTGTGTGTGTGTGTGTGTGTGTGTGTGTACACTGCTGCTGAGCCTGACCTACACCGTTGCTCTGATTCACTCTGCTCCACCTCTCTCTCTAACACAAAGAGACTGGATGGTGCAGGTCCAGTAGGACACTGTGTTTACTCTCACTAAACCTGTTAGGACAGCCACAATAAACTCTCTAATCCTTTCCAAGAACCCAGGGAAGAGGGGATGCTCATAACTGCTGATTATACATTCAGAAACGCCATGTGTTGCTGTGGTCGACGAGGCAGGCGCCAGAATATCAATGGCCATGCGGTTTGATTTTGCAGGGGGTTCATATCAGGTCTTAATAACGTGGAAACGCTGAGTTTGTCTTTTACAGAGTCTCAGCAGATATTAGGAGTACTACGTTAACCATAATGCACTGTTTATAGCTCATGGGGTTTTAGAGGTAAGTGGTGATGCAGAAGAAGAGGCCACCACATGTGGTAGGCAACGGAACAGAGGGCTCTCTGAACAAACTAAGGAAGCCATGCAAAACTCCTAGGCTTTCTGGCTCAGCCATTGCCCTCAGCAACCATTCAAATGTGCAATCTATTTTATCATATTGAATTTTGTCAAAAAAGGTTATTTATTATTTTATGGTATCATTCATCATAGGTTTCTCAACTGTTGTGTAGTTTTGATGAGAGCTGTTTGTTTGATCACTTCTTCAACGCTCCTTGTTCTAGTCTCAATCTGGAGTTGCTATTTCGGAAGGTGTGATGCTCTAGAGTACATGCTGTATTGTATCTGGTAGAGGTGGCCTGATCCTACCCCACAGTACATGCTGTATTGTGTCTGGTAGAGGTGGCCTGATCCTACCCCACAGTACATGCTGTATTGTGTCTGGTAGAGGTAGCCTGATCCTACCCCACAGTACATGCTGTATTGTATCTGGTAGAGGTAGCCTGATCCTACCCCACAGTACATGCTGTATTGTGTCTGGTAGAGGTAGCCTGATCCTACCCCACAGTGCATGCTGTATTGTATCTAGTAGAGGTAGCCTGATCCTGCCCCACAGTACATGCTGTATTGTATCTGGTAGAGGTAGCCTGATCCTACCCCACAGTACATGCTGTATTGTATCTGGTAGAGGTAGCCTGATCCTACCCCACAGTGCATGCTGTATTGTATCTAGTAGAGGTAGCCTGATCCTGCCCCACAGTGCATGCTGTATTGTATCTGGTAGAGGTAGCCTGATCCTACCCCACAGTGCATGCTGTATGCTGTATCCTGTGCATGCTGTATTGTATCTAGTAGAGGTGATCCTGCCCCACAGTGCATGCTGTATTGTATCTGGTAGAGGTAGCCTGATCCTACCCCACAGTACATGCTGTGCATGCTGTGTGTCTGGTAGAGGTAGCCTGATCCTACCCCCCACAGTACATGCATGCTGTATTGTATCTGGTAGAGGTAGCCTGATCCTACCCCACAGTACATGCTGTATTGTGTCTGGTAGAGGTAGCCTGATCCTACCCCACAGTACATGCTGTATTGTGTCTGGTAGAGGTAGCCTGATCCTCAGGAAGTAAACAGCTCCATTGCTCTACCTCTGGTACAGACTGGGATTGTGAAGAGAAGAATGTGTCGGTTTTAAAGGTAAAAGTCAAGGTCAACCATGACACAATGAAAAAAGCTTCCTCCAATGGACCATTTTATTTCACTTAACGATTCACAGGGGATCTCTACTTGTCAAAAAGTCCACAGGGAAAGTTCAGCATTGCTTAGTTGTTTGTCAAAAGGTTTTTGTAAAACTTGAATCGATAACAATGCATTTCATTACAACACGTTCGTTCCCAAAATGGAATTTCCCTTTGCACAATAACAGTTTCAGAAATGATTAGCTATTTTAAGATGGTAATTGGCCATTATCATGTAGCTTCCAGGTGCAGGCAAACACCTGTGTCCTTTCATTGCTGTGACTCATCTCTGTCACTGCTCCGTTTAATCAGTGGCCTTTTTTACTACTGACGTGCCATCATCAATCATAAAACCTTATCTTTCAAAATAGCTGAAGGGTTCCGTGCCAAGAAGGGGGATATCGAATTGAAATCAATAATCGTGTTTTTTTGGAGAGTAGCTGTGTCTGTTTGTGAGCCAAAGCCCGGGAGGGCTGTGTGTAATACATCTCCCCAAGTCCCCTCGCATGCAAAACGACTCAACGAGTAAATTGAACATGACACGGTCAATATTTGTATAGTTTGGTTGTGCTTTGTCACACCAGTCTTCAGAGGGGATTTTTAGTTCATATCCCTGCACACAGAGTATTATATGCATTGGCTATGAAACTATGAGAAAAAAAGGAAAGGACTAGGGTTCAGTTAAAAAAATCCACAAAAAGAGGCAAAAATATTTGCTTTGCATTCAAGCCAGTTGCTGTGTTTTTGTAGGGGCCTTATTGGACCAACGGGACCCTAAGAGCCTTCAGAGAGACTGGACTGAGACAGCAGAAACCAGCCTGTACCATTGCATAAGACTGGGGGAAATAAAACACACCCTTAAACCAAGGAACCAGTGGAAGAAAGTTTGAGCAGATATTTGGTCATCAGATCTTCTTACGTATTTCATCTCAGAGCAAAGGGCAGAAGGACAGCAGGGAAAAGGGAACGTTGTTTGATGCCAAACAGTTACCACATAGACTCCATCCAGGCACATACTCTACAGTCTCCAGTAGGCAGGACTCTGTCAAGCATTGCTGTGCATTCAAAATCTCCATTTAAAATCACATTACTTTTAATTATGTCAACAGACTAAAAATGTTATTAACCATACGTCAAATCTCATGATGAGATACACATGTATGATATTAAAATTACATATTGCGTTTCTTCATCCAATTCAATCTGTTAGTTGTATTAGAATATGTGCTTAACACTAGGTGGAGCCATACTCCCTTCAACTTTGGCATTTGTTTTAAAGCAGCATGACGTGACATTTGTCACTTTGATGAAACCTGGTCCAAAAGACGAACACTGGTATGACAACGTTCCCATCTGACACTTCGACCGCTTAGACATGAAAGAGAGAAACGTCGCAACACAAGCAGAAAGTACATCTTTCAAATCCATCATACACCATCTAATGCGCACAAATCAAATCAAACCAAATCAAATGTATTTATATAGCACATTTAAAAACAACACACGTTGACCAAAGTGCTGTACAGGTATAAACACATAAAATATATAAATACAACAAGCGACCCATTAACATAACAACACACACAGTGCAAAAATACCGGCATCATATCATGACGTACCGAAAGCCAAGGAATAAAAGTGTGTTTTGAACCCGGATTTAAACGAAGCAATGGAGGCGGCAGCTCTGACAGAGAGTGGAATGCTATTCCATAGTCTAGGGGCAGCTGTAGAAAAGGCTCGGTCCCCTCTAGTCTTCAGCCTCGACCGTGGGACAGCCAGGAGTCCCAGGTTAGACGACCTGAGGGACCTGGAGGTAGAATAAGGTTTATGAGGTCTGAAATGTAAGCAGGGGTCTGCCTATTAAGTGCTTTGAAAATGAAAAGGAGAACCTTGAAATCGATACTGAACTGTACAGGAAGCCGGTGGAGAGTGGCCAGAATCGGGGTAATGTGTTCTCCCTTCCGGGTACCTGTTAAAAGTCGGCAGCAGCTTTCTGGACCAGTTGAAGACGGGCCAGGGAAGACTGACAGAGAACGAACCGTGAAATTATGAACTGAATGAGATCATAAATAATCAATACGGTATTGAATAAGCTGCCTGTTGTCCCAACATTATGTAATTGTATAAAATACTATTCTCCAATGAATAAATATTGGCATCACATTAACTATGTTCAATGCGAGAAGAGGGGGAGGGGGTGGGCATAGAGTGAGAGACAAATAAAAGAAACAGGAAGGGAGGGGTGGAGGGAAAGAGAAAGAGGGTGTGGGAGAAAGAGAAACCGTTTTAGTGAAAGATTTAGGTATGAGAGGGAGAGAGAGAGAGAGACACACACAGTGAGAGAGAGTGTAGCAAAGAGAGGGAGAGAGAGAGAGAGAGCGAGAGAGAGGGCGAGAGAGAGAACGTGAGAGAGAGAGGGGGGGGAGAAAGAGGGAGAGAGAGAGAAAGAGGGAGGGAGAGAGAGAGAGAGAGAGAGAGAGAGAGAGAGAGACAGAGACAGAGAAAGAGAGAGAGAGACAGAAAGAGAGAGGCGTAGGGTGTGACTAAAAGCGAAGAGATCGGACTGCATCTGCGATTGAGAACTGTTTTAGTAGAATGTGGGTCGCATTAGTGGGCTGTGTCCTCTGGGACACACAGCGCAGAACGGAGAAGAGGAAAGAACAAGACACTACACGGTTAGAATAGAGACAGAGAGAGAGAGAGAGAGAGAGAGAGAGAGAGAGAGAGAGAGAGAGAGAGAGAGAGAGAGAGAGAGACATGGAGAGAGAGAGAGAGAGAGAGAGAGAGAGAGAGAGAGCGAGAGAGAGAGAGAGAGAACAGAGTTTGTGAGAGAGTTAGAGAGAGAGAGAGAGAGTGAGAGAGAGAGAGAGAGAGAGAGAGAGAGAGAGAGAGAGAGAGAGAGAGAGAGAGAGAGAGAGAGAGAGAGAGAGAGAGAGAGAGAGAAAGAGTGAGTGAGAGAGAGAGAGAGAGAGAGAGAGAGAGAGAGAGAGAGAGAGAGAGTGAAAGAAAAGAGAGCGAGAGAGAGTGCGAGAGTGCGAGAGAGAGACAGAGAAAGAGAGAGACAGGCAGAGAGAGAGAGAGAGAGTGCAAGAGAAAAGAGAGAGAGACAGACAGAGAGAGAGAGAGAGACAGAGAGAGAGAGAGAGAGAGAGAGAGAGAGAGACAGAGAGAGAGAGAGAGAGGGTGGGGGGGTGTGTTAGAGAACGAGAGTGGGAGAGCTCTGTAAAGATAAAAAAGAAATGATAGACTTGATCTATAGAGCAACGGCAAGCGTTTCAGATTTTCACTTCTGGGAGAACATGAAATAAAGCACATCAAACACACAAACGCTTAGTCCCATCACAAGACACATTTTGTGTCTCAATTAGTTATTCATAGAAAAAGTTCAGCTACGGTGAAGTACCACAGCACTTGGAGATGATCTACGTTTAGCCACTGATCTTGTTTCTGTGTGTAATAAGTAATATCTTTCAGACGTGACAACAGGAATAATCATCTAGATCAGTGAAGGAGGTCATTGAAGAGGAGGATCTTTTGAGCAAGAAAAGAGCAACAAAATCCCATGATAGGGTTAATTGGTTTTGGTGTCTTGATCAATGATGTATGTATATGCTTACTTGACCAATTATGAAGCGACAGTTATGTTAACTAAGAATAGGTGTAATATAATAAGAATAGAATATTACGTTTTCTACAACACTGAACGTATGTGGCATTCCTCCTCATAACTTAATAAAAAGGATTCACACGACAATCTGGAATGCATTGCGTTTAATAGTTTAAAAACAGCTCACCCCCACAAAGCATACAAGATGGACTGACAGTGGAACATAATACATATCTGTAAATATTGTAACCGTTAGTCACAAGTAGGCACACTTTTAGTCCAAGTCACAGTACATGCAAAATGACAGCAACAACAACCTTCGGCATTTTATATATCCAGTTTTGTTAAATAAACCTTTATAATTGTGAGTAAATAAATAGGGAACCGTTTTTATTCAGAGTTCAAGCAATATCAACAAAGACAAGTTGAAATTTCAGCACGACTAAATTTGGCAGGTCACAGTGAAGCTACTTCAGACAACTTTAATCCTTTAAACAATTGTCAGAGCCCTTTTTAGATGCAACAAGTATGAAGTGGAGCAACAAGTAATTTCCACACACAATAGCACAACGTCTTCTGTGAAAAGGAACTTTTCTGATCCATATTTTAGGCTGTTCAGGCAAATAGGAAGCTTGTCAAGCGACCGGCAAGATAATTGGTATTGTCACTCCTTATTTTATGACAACAAGAAGGAAAGGTGTTGAAGCTTTAGTCTGTGTTGGTTTAGTCTGACTATGTGAAGAAAAATGACAAACAAAGGTTTGTCTCAAGTGGAAAAGGTCAAATAAAAAACAATCTGAAAGTTTCACCAAAAAAACCCAAAAACAAAGCATATGGTATAAAATTATGCAAACCCTTTCTGTGTAACGCAAATGACAATATTTGATACAAATCAACTTCTTTACCTTCTAAATCTTTTAAATCTCAACATGTGTTATCAAAAGGGTAAAAAGAAATATGTCATCAAAGCAGAACATTGATGCTCCTTTGATGGATTCACAACATACAACCATTGTATTGTACAACTGACTCGTTTTCCTAGTTTGAAATTGTATAGTTCCATCTCTTTTAATAGGCGAACAATTATCTGACACAGACCGTTATATTTGCTGCCTGTAAGCTGATTGCAGCTACCTGATAAATAATGTCACAAGAAAGGAGAATATTTGAGCACTTGGGAGTTTTTATCTTAGAAAGCACATTGCACAACTGAGCTACAATACACAGGGGAGATGGCTTAGCAGGAGTTGAGGAAAATGTCTGGGACTTCTGACATCTTCAGTGGAGTGTTCCGTTTCCCCTGACAACCGAAAAGTTATGCCAAGGCTTAGAGAAAACACGGACACTTTAGCAAAGTGCCAGCTTGATGGGCTAGAACCTGGAAAACCAAAGGCCCAATTAGTGTCTGCTGATTCTCTTCTCAAAGGATCTCACAAAACATTACATCACAGAAAATGAATACGTGGAGTTTATGATTCATACACGAGTGATACAAATCACACACACACATCTGCTGATGAAAGGGCTATATCACCTTGGGACATTAAGATTTTGTTTTGTACAAGTACAAGTAGAATCAATGATTACTAATGCTAGCCCTTGAAGTTAGTATCAAATTGATATGGCATTTTAGGAATGCGAATTAGGTCATTTTAAGCCTTTCCATGACCTGTTTGATTTACAATAGTAAACCAAGAGTAATGCACATAATATTCACTTGACTGATAAAGCCTATCCTATAGCATCCAATACGAAGAGCTGTTCACCCAAAGAAGAGAAGACTTTTGTTAATTACTTCTCACAAACACTTCCTCCTTAAGACAGAATCAATAGATAAATAAACTATTCCAAAGATTTGAATCACGTTCTCATTATCCTTTTATCCTATCTTGCCAAACATGGGTCACATGTTAGCAATGGAAGAGTCTGGTATGAAATGCAATCTGAGGATGAGGAAGGACAGAAACAATCGATGGGAGACAGCGTGAAAAACAACAAGGAATAAGAGAACCACAGGAAGAGACCTCCTCCGAGAATGGATTTTACACAAGTACACAGGAGCTCTGTACGTCTTACAGCAGGAAAACACAGAGGTCAAACAAAGGTCAGATGCTAATGAAGCTTTATTTGAGGGTTTACATGTGGACCACTGTGTGTCCACTGTGTTCAGTAGTAGAGCTATCGCTAAATGAAAACCTTCCATTCTCCCACGACATCC
The DNA here is from genome assembly GCA_026901105.3 of Galaxias olidus. NCBI lineage: Eukaryota > Metazoa > Chordata > Actinopteri > Galaxiiformes > Galaxiidae > Galaxias > Galaxias olidus. Next base: position 100,568 of record JAPMUY010003210.1, read on the forward strand.
TCTTTTCAGGTAGGTGTACTGTTTTGTTTAGCGTAGAACGTTTTAATAATCATATTCATTTTGTCCAAATTAGTTTTGACTTTGCTTGTAAATCTAAACATTTTAATAAATAGTTAAAAAACAAAACGGGAGTTAACAGAATTGCATTGGACTGCAGCCGCTGTGGGTGGAGTTAAAAAAAGATGCTGCTATTTTGGTGATCAGGTTGAAGTATGGCGATTATGTTTTGAAATACCATGGCGATTTATGTGTGATCAGGTTGAATTATGGAGATTATGTTTTGAAATACCATGGCAATTTGTGTGTGAGTCAACCACTTGTTTCCTCGGCGACGGGGACAGTCGCCATGTTGTCTTTTTGCTCTGAGGAAACGGCTAGGTAGTTAGTCCTGCAGAAAACAAGGTAAGGAAACAAAAGAGCTCAAAGTTTATAACATAAAGAAACAGTCAATTCCTTAAGAGGAAACAGCTAGGTAGGAAGTCCTGCAGACAACAGAAAGAGCTCAAAGTTTGTAACTTAAAGAAACAGCCACTTCTAGGAATGGCTAGGTAGTAAGTCCTGCAGACAACATAAAAAAACATGCCACATTCTCCTACCAGTGCCCTGACCAGTCACTGCCATTTCACCTAGAGTCGGTCTGTGTGTCCTATCTGTGTGAGCAAGTCTGTCGTAATATGTTGGGTGAGCAAGTCTGGTGCAACTTGGCTGCCGTGCTATCACTCAGACTGGGTGTTGTGTTTGATAGCTGTCGGTCCATTCGTAGTTCGTTCTGTGTTATTAATTGGCGACCAATGTGTGTAAAGCGCTTTGAGTATCTAGAAAAGCGCTAAAAACTAAATAAAATGAATTATTATTAACAGAAAGAGCTCAAAGTTTATAACATAAAGAAACAGCCACTTCCTTAAGAGGAAACGGCTAGGCAGTTAGTCCTGCAGACAACAGGATAAAGTAACAGGCATGTCCACAAAGAGCTCAATGTGCAGTGCAGTCCTAAATCTTATTTTTAATACAAAAAAATGACTGCTCCCTTAGGAGGATAGACTAGGAAGCTATTCTTCTAGTCTAGACAGCAGGATCAAGTAACAAAGGCATGTGCAAAAAGAAAAGTCAATAGTTAACTAGTTTAGTAGACTTCTCTATGTCACAAAAACCCAGCCAAAAGCTGTTCTGATTGGCTACCCTGGACTGTCAATCAAACAGCCGTAAGTTCCCTTTATAAAACCACAACAAACCCTGCCTACTTAACAGTTAGATTTACCTTTAAAGTTCAACAGTGGCCTATTACGATTCCTCAAATCACCTAAACATAGTTCCAAACCACGCACCCAGCCACTAAATGTGCTTTAAGACCATATTTATGGTTTATAGAGCGTTGTAACTTTCATACATTAAATGTAATTTAAGTTGATCTGGGCCTCATGTGTTTCAATATTTTACAACCTCTTTTGTGTTAAGTTACAGCATTACATGTTCCAAAATGTTTTTGTGTCCTCGTAATCTACAAGCAGGTAGAAGTGTACTGTATATCCTCTCCTACCAACCAAAAAGAATTTGATTTAAACGCCAATGACCCACCTCGCAAGTACAGGCCTAGATAGGTCCAGATGTATTTTCATTAAGCCACAGACACAGTGCAGCCAGCCAGGTAATGGGGGGGGGGTGGGGGGGGGTCACTCTGATTAAGGGAGGTGCATTATTAACAATAACAGGCGACAGCTCTGCTGAGAAATGTGAAGTACAGGCCGTACTGTATTAACCCCCCCCCCCCCTCCCCCCTTGTGAAGTACAGGCCTTACTGTATACCCCCCCCCCCCCCCCCGTGAAGTAGGCCTTACTGTTTAAACCCCCCCCTGTGAAGTACAGACCTTACTGTATAAAACACCCCCTCTCTGTGAAGTGCAGGCCTTACTGTATAAAACTCCCCCCCCCTCCC
>JAPMUY010003210.1:110000-162500 GCA_026901105.3 Galaxias olidus
GGAGCCAGGCACCACAACTCACCACGACCTCTCACCCCTACATACAAATCACCACCATACAGACACCTCCTGTGGAGCCAGGCACCACACCTCACCACGACCTCTCACCCCTACATACAAATCAACACCATACAAACACCTCCAGTGGAGCCAGGCACCACACCTCACCACGACCTCTCACCCCTACACACACCACCATACAGACACCTCCTGTGGAGCCAGGCACCACACCTCACCACGACCTCTCACCCCTACACACACCACCATACAGACACCTCCTGTGGAGCCAGGCACCACACCTCACCACGACCTCTCACCCCTACACACACCACCATACAGACACCTCCTGTGGAGCCAGGCACCACACCTCACCACGACCTCTCACCCCTACACACACCACCATACAGACTGAAGTACGAACAAAATGCAATTTCACACCACAGTGAATTGCCTAGAGGGAGCAGGAGGACGAGGAGGAGGAGGAGATGGAGGAGGAGGAGGAGGAAGAGAGGAGATTGAGGAGAAGGTGGGAATGCAACACAAACAAAGCAAATATCTAGAGTTGGTAGAATACATAACACAAACATGTCATCAAGCCGACCAACAGCATCCCATCAGTCACAGAGCGTGACCGTCAGCCACATCACATCCCACTTCAGTTGTTGTTGTGTTTCTAAGCTGCTTTAAAAAGACCACCACGAGAGAACAGTGACGTCTCGACTGATCATCGCTCTGAGTGGCACGTAGGGCCCGTGAGTATACAGAACGTTCTAGACCATGAGGGATTTGGGTTGCCAAGCAGCATGCACTGGCAGAGGGGATTGGAGATATGGATGGATGTAATCAACTGAACAGATGGGTGGATGGACGGATAGATGGACTGATGGATGGATGTGAGTATGGGCCAGATGGATTAAATAGAAAGCTAAGAGGAGGATGAAGGTAGGGTTGGATTGACTATAGTGGGGGTGAAAGAATTAGAAAATGGAGGGGAAAAAACACAGACATATGGATCCTATAGAGAAGAGGAAATATACGGAGAGATCAAAAGATGAAAGGAGTTTAGGAATAGAGAGATAGATAGAGAGATGGAGCCACTCAGGCATTAATGAAGAGATGGATGGGTGGAGATAAATGGGGATGGAGAGAGTGAAGAGACGAAAGAAAGGGAGGTTTAGGAGGAGAGCGCTTGGACAACATGACCATCTGATCTAAGGATTGAGAGCATAGGGTAATAATCTGCAGTTGTAGTAGTAGTGGCCTTTGTGTGACTGGGTCAGGGCTGCTTCCTCTTATATAACCATGTCCAAGCCCCCTGAGCCCATTCAGTGTGTCAACATCGAGCCTGTCTCCTGTCATTTTTAACTTAAGGAGATGGTAGACTGAAGTTGTGTTCACATTTTTTTATGTTTTATTATTTAAAAAAACAAAAAAACAACAACTAATAAAGGTTATGTTAAACCCTGTAGTAAAATGGGGAAAACATATTTTTTAATAAAGGATGCCCAACATAATATAAACGGTTAACTGTATATCCCATGTTTTGTAATAGTCTAATATTAGATCATCTAAAGTGTATATGTCAGCTGTAAATTAACTTAACTTTTGTGTTTCTCATGGTAACTTCAACAAACTTACCTGCAAAAATCAGAAGTAATAAACTGAACACAAAAACTCGAGTTCGCGTTATCATGTTCGTGGATTATTGTTGACACTTTTCGTGGGTTGAGTCTCCCCAAATGACTTTTTCCTGACATCCAAATTTAAACGAAAAGGGCTAAATTTAGCAGAAGCGTTCTATTTCCTGGAGATGCTGCTTCCTGCTTCTTCAGGACCATGGACAGTGCCTCACGTCTTGCTATTGGCAACAGTTAACTTGCCGATAACGATTCTTTTTTTATTAGGATAAAAACGGGTTTTGTAGTCTGAAGTTGGCCACTCACATCAGTTTCAATCAGATTGCGTGTTCATCAACGTTCTAGAATCAGCTGTCAAAATCACCACGCTGTCTCTTGGTTGATTTGTCCGATTATAAATCCAAGAATGAGCTTGCAAACCAGATGAGAACATATGCCTTCATAAAAGATCCAATGACGTAGTTTAAATGATAAGTACATAAAACATCCACTGAAATGGTTGTGGATTAGAATCCACCGATGTCGATGTGGCCACTTGTTGTGCGAGTTGGACGCAAAAAGCGTTGAAAAAAAAAGTACAGAATTTTAAATATTATGGTAAAGTACCATGTGGAAAGGACAGCCAATGTATATATTTCTTGAAAGACAGTACCTTTACGACATGCCTCGAAGGCAGACGAAGAATGAGTAAACTATTTTCCTGTTTCACAGCAAACTGGGTTTGTTTTCACAATGGGCAGACACTTAGCCTGCCAGGGTATTGGCTTTGATACGCATGCGTGAGTCACTCCCTATGATTTCACTGTTATATTTAACAAGCACATTCAAGCGACATGGTGACTGAATGTAAAACTTTCTTTTTTACTTGGATTGAGCAATCCAAACCACATTTAGCCATCAGGTAAGATAGACAGAAAAAACATTTAAGAAATCAAAATAAATCAAAAAGTATTTGAAATGATCCTGTACATTTTTACAAAATCTTTTCAACAGCTTTTAAGGTGAAGAGGACTGCCAGGACAAATGCTCCTCAAATATGTAAGGAACAAATACCCAAGTCCATGTCCAAGTCGGATTACAATCAAATCCAGCATAAAACTACTCTGAGCAAGGCTTTATATATATGGGTTACAATTTCAGTTGGTTGTCTTCAGAGGGAGAGATGGAGACAAATGGAAAGCTTACACTAAGCATTACGTAACATTCTTTAGCAGCTGAAAGGCAAGGAGACGGGGTATTCATGGCGACCTATTTCCTAAAGTCATATCTGTGTCATTCTCTTCAAGAGATCTGGTCAGAGAGTCTGCAAACTGACTCAACACAATTCCAATCAGATAAAAGCCAAATGTTTTGAAGAGATTTGACATAGATGAGTCAGACCAAAGAAAGACAAAAGAGACATACTTGTGTTACACTTTGAACGTACTAAAAACACATTAGCTAATGAACTACTTTCCATTACAAGGCTTAAGCAAAGCTTGAGCAGGGCTTTAGGGGGGCTTAAGCGGGGCTTGCCCGAGCCACGACCATCCTAACACCACAGTAACACAGGGTGGATAGGCGTTTTGTTTTATTTAACACAAACCACTTATTTAAATCATATCTTAATTCGACAAAAGGTCCTGAAGTGAAATATAGTAGACAGAAAATTTGAAGAAAGCATAGCTAGTGGACATCAAATAATTGATATTGTGTGTGTGCATGTTGAAACACTCAGGATGTTGCAAGTCACTGTCCAGTGGACTATGGGGGATGGTCTTGTGTGGTCTAGTCTGCAGCAGCAAAAAGCCTTGACCTTTTTGTCAGCATCACATGATGGCTCAGAATGATGGATTCCCAGTACCGCCGTGTTCTCTATTGTGCCAGTAAGCTCCTCCCAACAGTCATCACGTAACATTCTGCTCTCCAAATACCCTTTGACTGATTGTTTGTTTTTTAGAGTTTCATGACCTGTCTATCTCATTCACAAGAATTAACAACCTATCAGTTATACCGGTTATCCTTTGCAGGGTCGTAGCCAACACAGCCGACATAGCCGACATAGCCGACAGGCAGGATACACCCTGCATAGGTCTATCACAGGGCAGACACATAGGGACAGAGAACAACTCACACTCACATTCACACCTTCGGGCAATTTAGTCACCGATTAACCTGCATGTTTTTGGACTGTGGAAGGAAACCGGAGTACCCGGAGGGAACCCATGCAAACACGGGGAGATCACACAAACTCCACACAGAAAGACACTTGGGTCTGGGATTGAACCCAGGACCTTAACCACTGAGCCACCATGCTGCCCGAGAACTCACCTATACCTATACCCAGCAAGTAAGAGCAAAATCAATAAACCCCAAAAAAAAGGAGATATGAAGTGAGAAGACTTTGTGTTAAAGAACAGAAGCGTTTTATTTTGAGAGCAGTGTCAGCCCAGCCTTTTCCTGTGTCTATCACACACCCACACACCTGTGTCAGCGAGGACAGAGAGACTTAATAAACCCCCACACATAATAGGATTCACACCACATCACTATTCTGACATGAGTCACCGAGCATGGCAATTACTGAGCCGCTTGCTGCTGCTGCTGCTGTCTTTGGGAGATTTCATAAAGGCTAAGTGCTCAAATGACTCGTAGGAGTGTTCTCATTTTCTTTCTTTAAATGTTCTGAAACAGTTTGTTCTGTTTTGAGTGTCCCTTTATAGTTCAGCGTTTCCTTAAATCATGAAACAGATTTGTGCCCTGCAAACATTAGTATTTTCTTGGTCCATTTTGGAATAGTTTGTGTTGGTTGCACAGCTATAGGAACATTTCCTGAATCCAAAGGTGAATGCATCATGAACTTAAACAAGTAAATCAGCTAGTCCTAGAATTGAGAAGTACTCAAGAAATAGTTCTGTAAAAAGTATATTTAATTATGTGTAATTGTATGTGTAGGCTCTATTTATAATTCCCACCTAACATGAACTGGATTGTTATGTTTCCAAACTAGCACTGCATAATCTATCTAACACTCTTATACTCCAATTAGTTTGATGTTCGTGAATGCTAAAATCAATTAAAGCACTTTTACAAAAACATTTACAAAGAATTTATTTGTACTTCCATCAAATATAAAAAGCGTTTAAACATTCTTAAAAAAAACGACAAAGATTCAACATTACACCTTAATTATCTTACATTTTATTTAAAGCATGTATTACACTGTAAATGGACTCTTAAGCAATTATAGTATCTAGGTTATGAAATCTTTTTCTCATACACCATATTGTGTCTAGTATTCCTGGAGCAACTTTGATGTAGAAGATATGAATAACAATGCAAAAGGGCAGTGAAGCATCAAGCATGTTGCTCCCGCCTCCAGACGCCAGCCATGGAGCCAGCTAGCCGGCAGGCAGCCGTCTGACTGAGACTCAAACTAAATATGGAAGATCTGGTGGCGCACCATCTCGGAGATAAAGGAACCATGGCAACAGCTCCATGGCGACGACGGGAGGAAGAAAGGCCCAGCGATGAAGACCCTCACAGAGGAGAGATTAGGGCCCAAAGCTTGTAGGATATTCCCATTTGTTTACCTAATCTACCTCAGACACCACAACAAACAAAAACACGATAATATGATGACAAACTAATACCAGATCAATTCAGAAAATGTTGTCCTGCGAGCCATCTTATCTCTTTGGCTTTAAAGGACTAAAATCCTTTTTTTCTTAGTTTTTTTTTTTTAAACATGGAACAAATAGAAAACGGTCTAAAATACTGAATGCTGAACAAGCAGCAACTGAAGAGAGCAACATTCAGTACATTTTAAACAGAGGACTAGTTCACCATGGAATCCTATTCCTCGGTTAGACAGTGTACGCTGGTGCCTATAGTACTGTGGAAAGGTGTTTTCTATGTGGAAAGATTATAATCTAACAACTAATAACATGGTTCGCTGGCGGATAGAAAATAATAATCATAATAAAAATACCATATGACTTTCACTAAAACGTTCCAGAATGTTGTGCATTATGTGTCGAAGCTGATTACAATCACACACCCGTACAAACTTGCATGTACAGTATATATATATGTGTGTGTGTGTGTGTGTGTGTCAGCATCACAGTCTCCAGAGAAAAAGAGGCAGCAGGTTTCTAGGGATTTGGAGGGATTGTAAGATTACACTGTGATTGCAGACGGTGAGTCCAGCTGGTAATAGAAAACCACAGTGAAATTTGGACTGTATCTTTCTAGTAACCTGGTGTAAAAGCTCCACAATGAGCTCACATAGAAAACTCTCCTCAGTGGACGTTCAATGTATTACTACTATAGTGTAGATACTAGTGTTGCATACATGTATCGCAATGTCTTTTAGATTGTAAACAAGGAGATAAAAACTGGTTTGTTCCGGATTTGTTAGAATAGAAATGAAAGCAGCTGGCTTTGTTGACATGGAAACGTTGAAAAAGGACCTAAGAGTGGGGTGAGCGGGGGTCTGCCAAAAAAACCAATATTGTGCCAACTTGATGTAAACACACACACACACACACACACACACACACACAAACACACACACACACACACACACACACACACACACACACAAACACACACACACACACACACGAGACAGTTTCTTAAAATAACCCTGTGTTGTGTTGATTCAGACAAGTAGAGCAGGGATAATGTTTGAGCGTTTTGCAAGCCACACAAACACAAATTTACTGAGAGCAGCTGTGACAAGCGGTCTGATAACTCAGGGGATACAAAAAAACGCAGATGGAACAGCCCACTGCCCAGAGTCACGTCGGGATTTATCTAACTGATAAGTTCTGTCAACCCCTCGGAGCCAGAGGGGAGAGTGTCCACAGGCCAGCCTTCGTAGAGCTAGACCTCACAGACTAGACTCATCCGCTCCCCGGGGTGCTATCGTTTTGTTTTGCTGTGAAGACATGAGACAGGGCTACTGTTATATTAGAGGAGGATTGATTATTGGAATCGATGCTTGCTCTCCATAGAGGAAAATAATACATTATTATCCTATTATAACAGACTAGTCACACCATGCTAGTCTATGAGACAGCTCGAGATCAGTGTGTTCCACCCAACAGAAAGGATTGAGTTCTGCTGGTGTTATATCAAATCAAATCAAGTTAATCTATAGAGCACGTTAGAACAAGCACAGCTGACCAAAGAGCTGTGCAATACATTCAGATACAGTAGATCAAACATAGCAGAAAACAGTTTATAGTACATTCCCAGTGGTCCGAGGGGAGCACTTTATGGCAAAGCTCTTCCTTGGCATAGCAGAAAACAGTTGATATCAATAGTACATTCCCAGTGGTCCTAGGGGAGCACTTTATGGCAAAGCTCTTCCTTGGCATAGCAGAAAACATGGTAGATATTAAGCTCAAACAAACACTATGCTTAAAAAAATTATAATAATACAGGGCCATGAAATGAGCTGGAAGGAAAACATTTCTATAAAAATATAGTTTTGCTCATGCTAGAGAAAGAAAACATGTTGTTTTTGTGGTCAATATTCGCTGAAATTTGGCATGATAATTGTGCTGAATAATTCAGAACAGTTGCTTTTACAATGGCTAGAGAACATCTACAACGAATGCCAATCCTTCAAAGAGCTTATAAGGACATAAAAAAAAAATAGAGCATTGTGCATTCTATGTCGCTGTGGTAACACCTATGTTTCCACAATCTGAGCCAGGTCCTGTCACAGAGCTGTGTCCTACCCAGATAACGACTGGTAACCCAGTGTGTCTGACCTTTGACCTGGGCTGTGTGAATCACACAGAACCAGAGGGAGGTGAACATGACAGTAAGTCACCTACGATCCTGTCCCCCTCCCAAAACAAACGTTTATACTTATAATTTACATAACGTTACTTAACAATGCTAAAATCATTTGCTGTATAAAAGACATTCTAATAAAACGCTGAATAGAACAAATGTGTTGTGTTGCTAATTTATAGTTTTATCCAGGACAGCTTACACTGACAGAAACTCAAGACCTCCCCCTGCCTTCTCCTGCTTCCCAGTGTAAGCACAGGCTCTAGGGCCAGCAGCATTAAACAACAGGTGTTTTCCTTGAAGGTCTACTTAAGTGCTGACATTTCATTTACCTGAGGGAGCTGATTAAGTGGGTTGAAGCCATGAAGCCTCTACCCAACCTCACCTTACCGTCAGAATAAAGGGGATGCTGTTGAGTGAAGGAGTTTGATGCCCCGACCGGGACCGGGAAGGAACAGTCAATCTGCTGTGGGGGCTTACAGCCCCGCCCTGTGGAGGACACCCGGGGGCGACGCCTTCAGTACCACTCATGTTCCACAGGTCACTACAACTGGAGCTAGCCAGTCTGGAAAAGGCTGGAGAAACGAGGGGAGGGAATAGAGAGGGGAGAGAGAGAGAGGGAGAGAGAGAGAGGGAAAGAGAGAGAGAGAGGGAAAGAGAGAGAGAGAGAGAGAGAGAGAGAGGGAGAGAGAGAGAGGGAAAGAGAGAGAGAGAGGGAAAGAGAGAGAGAGTGGGATAAAGAAAGGCAGAGGGAGAGAGAGAGGGAAAGAGAGAGAGAGAGGGAAAGAGAGAGAGGGAGAGAGAGAGAGAGTGGGATAAAGAAAGGCAGAGGGAGAGAGTGGGGAATGGACACACACAAACACACACACACACACACACACCTCATCCTAAGTGGCAAATCGAAAGGTCGTGGGAAAGACAGAATGGAGGCAGAGGAACTAACAGAAACAGAGTGAAACGCCTTAGAAAAGTTGTCAATTATTAACGAAGTTCTGCATTGATTGGGTTGTTGACCTGCGAGAGAGAAAAGGCTGCAGAACACAGCCAGCTTCTAGAATCGATCTGTGTTCCTCCTGACCTCACGCTAACGAGAGCAGCAGGGAATATAAAAAAAGGTTCAACTTTAGTTGCCATTGGCGACGAAGAACTCACGAGTCAGGCCAAAGGCGTCAATAGACTGTTTCCAGGTGAACGACGAGCTTCTGCTGTAGAATAACGGGAACCAGGCACTAGGGCTGTAAGAAAAAATCCACTCACTTATAGGATCACAGTATTGTGTTTAGATAAGCTGTATCCATTCTGAAATAACCAAATATCGGTTATAATTTTTATACATAAATTACATAAAAAAATAAAATATTTCGGCCAGTGTTAATTCCTTTGCTGAGATTTCACAAAACGTTGTGCTATGATGTTGGATGTTACCGTGACTGTGATATACATCAGTGCAGATCTCACTGTTTTTTTACGCACAACTATTCTTTCTCCAATAACAGTAAAAAAAACAAATCGCAATATATCGTCTTGCTTCCAGTATCGCAATATATCAAGATATATTGAATTGTAACCCCTGTATCGTATCGCCAGATTATTGCCAATACACAGCCGTACGAATAAGAACAGAAATACAGCAGATTCAGGTAGAGATGAATGAAAAAGCTAACTCTTCAGGAAGGATGGAAGTTGTTTAATTATGAATATATCCTCCAAAATTACGTAATTGAATTTGTTGCATGGTATGTGCTGGCATATCCCTACACCATTTACAATGTCAATTTACTTAGAAATGTTAACCTGTTTAACCTCCAAAAGCAACACTAAAACAACACATTCAAATAGTTTATTAATAGAGCCCATTTAAGTACCATCCTGCTTTCCCCAAATATTTACTGACAAACATTTCTCTCCCCAGGCTTAGAATCTTACAGTCTGGCTTGGACCGAGGTAGCTAGTAGAGCTTCCCTATGTCCAGACTCAGGCCCTAATTCACTCATTTTCTGTCTCCACAGTCCTAGTCCAACACTTCCACTTTAGAACTCTTTGTAACCACAGTTTGGTTCAATTCCTTTCTTTTGAAGCCCGTTACCATGGCACTGTCTCTCGTCTCAAAGATGTAGCTGCTTACTTATTGGTTCATAAAGGCCTCCCTCTGCTTTGTGATAGATCCCTGGGTCTGTCCATCATTATATTAATCTTTCCTAATAGGTCTCTGGATCTGTCCATCTAGTTAATCATCCTCTAGGTCCCGTTCAGTCTGGGCAGCCAAGGCAAGGGGGGTAGTATCATGCTTGAGTGGGGAGGTCTATGTGGTCGTATCCATCCTGAGGGGTCTTGTCTATGGGGTAGTTGACATGGTGGTGTTCCTCCTGAGTGCTCCTCTTTACGGGGTGGTCTGTGTGGTAGTCTCCCCCAAGAATGCTCCTCTCCAAGGGTGGGTGTTTAGGATCTTCTCCCCCCCTGGTTCCCACTGTCCACAGGGTAACTCAAGAGGACAGCGTCCCCCTGGCTGCCTCCATCCGGAGGGTAATCCATGAGGACAGCTCCCCCCTGGTTCCCACTGTCCACAGGGTTACTCACGAGGACAGCGTCCCCCTGGCTGCCTCCATCCGGAGGGTAATCCATGAGGACAGCTCCCCCCTGGTTCCCACTATCCACAGGGTTACTCACGAGGACAGCGTCCCCCTGGCTGCCTCCGTCCAGAGGGTAACTCACGAGGACAGCGTCCCCGGCCTGGGCGTGGTCGTCTAGACTGGTCTGTGTCCGGCCCCCATGGCTGAGATGGTCTAATGTGATTTGTAGCTCGTGGAGGCGCTGGGAGACGTAGCGTCTCTTCAGCTCCAACAGGACGGTGTCGTTCCGGCTCAGAGCAGCAGGAGGAAGAGGGTGAGGAAGAGGAGGGGGGGAAGGAGTTGGTCGGGGGTGGGAGGATGTTGTCTGGAACAAAACATAGGACGGAGGTTATAAAATTCTATTTTTATGATATTATTTTGGACCAGTAAACCGGTGTCAAAAATTACTTTGGCCAAAAAACCCACAACAAATAGTATTTTATAGTGCTAATATTTTAGGTATGTCTCCAAATAATACCACCACACAGCACACACACACACACACACACACACACACACACACACACACGCGCGCACACACACACGCGCGCACGCACACACGCACCAGTAGAAATACAATTGTTTTTAATTCCTTGTATATTTCTGCTTGCCTTGTGCAAAGCACATTGAATTGCCTAGGTGTATGAAATGTGCTATACAAATAAATCTGATTTGATTTGATGTGACAGAACTGCTTTTCTTCTCTCTTATTTCTCTTTCTTATGTGTGCAGGACACAGAGCCACACATTGATGCTCATCCAAATGCACACGGCCAACATTCAACGCACACACACACACACACACACACACACACACACACACACACACACACACACACACACACACACACACACACACACACACAGCACACACACACAGACAGACACACACACACACACACACACACACACACAGACACACACACACACACACACACACACACACAGACACACACAGACACACACTCACACAGACACAGACACACTCACACAGACACAGACACAGACACAGACACACACACAGACACACACAGACACACACACACACACACACACACACACACACACACAGACACACACACACACACACAGACACACACACACACACACACACACAGACAGACACAGACACACACAGACAGACCCACACACACACACAGACACACACAGACACACACACACACACACACACACACACACACACACACACACACACACACAGAGACACACACACACACACAAACACGTCACGGGCATGCATTCAAGCGCATGCATAATCTCACTTAAGGTTTTTATTTCGTCTCGTTAAACCGTTCACACTTTAGGAGCAGTATAACTCAAAGCTAATGAGTGCAGCCCAAGACTACATATCAACCAGACAGGCAGTCATGTATCCACTTTAACAACCAGACTAACAGACTACGGCAGATCATCAGCCGTTATCGGCTGACAGCATGACTCATTATCATAAATCTGAGACTCTAATGTTCTTCTATTCATTTATTATTTATTTCAGAAGAGGTATTGGGATATTAACCATTGAAAAGAGTGTCAGAATACCTATCCTTTACTTCTGTGTTAAACAAGACCAGTTTAGTAATTTGGTGTGCTCAGCAGAGCTAATAATAAGAATAATAATTCATTTTACACACATTGGTCGCCAATTAATAACAGAACGAACTACGAATGGACCGACAGCTATCAAACTCAGCACTCAGTCTGACTGATACCACGGCAGCCAATTTGTGCCAGACTTGCTCACCGTGCTGCCCACAAAACTAAGACAAGCTATACTTATACTCCCGTTTGCCCGCTCAGTAGAGCCAATACCTGCCCAGTCCCCTCAGCAGGGCTGTTCTGCAAAACAAAGACCAGCTATACTAATACTCCCGTTTGCCCGCTCAGTGGAGCCAATACCTGCCCAGCCCCCTCAGCAGGGCCATTCTATAAAACAGAGACCAGATACTAATACTCCTGTTTGCCCGCTCAGTAGAGCCAATACCTGCCCAGCCCCCTCAGCAGGGCCATTCTATAAAACAGAGACCAGATACTAATACTCCTGTTTGCCCGCTCAGTAGAGCCAATACCTGCCCAGCCCCCTCAGCAGGGCCATTCTATAAAACAGAAACCAGATACTAATACTCCTGTTTGCCTGCTCAGTAGAGCCAATACCTGCCCAGCCCCCTCAGCAGGGCCATTCTATAAAACAGAGACCAGATACTAATACTCCTGTTTGCCTGCTCAGTAGAGCCAATACCTGCCCAGCCCCCTCAGCAGGGTTGTTCTCTCTTCCTCTCCGCCACGAGTTGATTTGAGTTCTGGTCTGGAGCTGCAGACTGAGCTGGAGGAACTCCTCATTAAGACGGTCTATCTCCTCCTCCACGCAGGACACCTGTGGGAACAAGAAAGGGTTAATGGTCTACTGGATATCTGGACTATTATAGATATTAAGTTAGTTGTGTAAGTATGGAAAAGGTTCAAGACAAGACATGTATATTATTTATTCCTGCTTCCTGATTCTTCTTTTTATTTGGTTTTTAAACTTATATTGTGTTTTATACAGAAAATAATGAAATAAATGAATCTAACTCGAAGTCTCCTAGCCACGCTATGGTGTGTTTTTTTTTTTACATGTAAGCTATATGGCAAAGGATGCAACAGCAGCAGTTGCATGCTGCTGATCTCATGTCTGTCTCCATTTTGAAATCTGCTCACTAGGTAGAGTTTAGATGGCACCCCCCATCCCCCCCCACCCCTACCCCGGGTTTGTAAAAGCCCCCCAAAAAAGTAGAATCAGCAATTATTTCTAACCAATTAATTAGTTGAAGCAGAACATTGGCTGAATCAATAGCTGTATGACTTTTCTTATGAGGCCATGAAAGCTGGATTGACACTTTAATTTGTTGTTATGACAACTCGACGTATTTCCTAACGCATCATTGAACCTTCCCCATCCACATATAATTGAGTTACGAAACAATGCAGGAATTCAGATCTTAAATGACAGATTTGAAAATACTTAACGCTGACACTTACTTGAGCCGGAGTGCCTTTTGGTAAGGACTCTGTGGTACGGAAACGAAAAAGACCACGAATCATGCAACAACATTTTTCCTTAATTAAGACGTTAGCCTCAATTCATATCCAGTTTCCTGCCAATCTCCTCTCTAAATGGATTTTTCATGGGTTGATGAGATAAGCACACTCGTCACTAGGAAGGATTTCAAAGTCGTTTACCCCTTTCAGTTTGCTCAGCAGGAGGCCGCTTCAAATCTCTGATTAACTGCTCGACTTGGAAGCACTTGTAGTGCTGCAGCCTGGAACGGATATTTGAAATTTGATCAACATTATTTCACATGACTAAGCAGTGTTAATGAGCACATTAAGAAACACATTTTTGGGGTTGGTTATAACGGAACAAAATCTAAACAACTAATGAAACCAACAGCTATTGTAACTATAATGATTACACATATATGAAAGAAATCTTTAGATTATATTAAATCTAGGTAATATACATAGAGAAACACATGGTAAAGAACAGATGCGTTTCTGACCTGCTGGCAAGTAGATGTTGAGTGAACTGCGTCTCCGTGGGAACGCGGACGTTCAGGAAGTCTTCTGCCAACATTCCAAGAGATCCTTGAGAGATTCCCTCTATGGACTTCGAACACAATAACACATACAGACCGCCATTAGCAAACCTATTTATTGACAAATGTTTCCAAGCCTCTCAGAGCAGAGGGGGTTAGGATAAGGCTTTTCAGGTGATTTTCAGATGGTTAATGTGAATGTGGGTGTATGTGTGTGGGTGTATTTTTGTGGGATAGTTTGTGTGTGTGTGTGTGTGTGTGTGTGTGTGTGTGTGTGTGTGTGTGTGTGTGTGTGTGTGTGAATGTTAATTTGTTTGTGTCTGTGTTTGTATGTGGATGTGTCTGTGTGCTTGTGTGTGAGAATGTTAATTTGTTTGTGTGTGAGCGTGTGTGTGTATATGTGTGTGTGTGTGTGTGTGTGTGTGTGTGTGTGCGCGTGTGTGTGTGCAATACCTTGGTAGCCTCACTCGTGAATGATGAGTGGAACAGCTGAAGGCTTAATGAGGAGATGGCCTGGTGAAGAGCTCTCATGAAGCCCGAAGCGCTGGGACCTTCATCACACAAAACAATATCACTTCAAACACACACACACTCCCCACTAGGCAGATGAACAATTATATTATTTTATATGAGCACAAACAATGTCATATTGCATAAAATACAATACATTTAGAGACAAATGCATATTCACATAAATTTAAAAAAGTGTCCATTTAATTACCTGAGGCCACATAGGCCATTGACTGCAGTATGACGGCAGTGAAGTGGCCCACATGCTGAAGCTTGGCCTCCGACACATACAGGATCTGGTTGATCATGTCAAAATAAAAGTCCCCCCGACAGTGGGCCAGTATGTTCCCATCGGACAAGGAGGAGGAAACAGGAAGTGACCTCGCCGGAAGCAGTAGTACCGAGGGGAACTGAGGGCACTTGCTCAGCAGCCTGGTCACTTGGCAACCAAACAGGAAGACGGCGGATTGGTGCGGAGAGAGGTTGTCCAGGGCAACAGGGATCAGGGGACAAGTACGGTCGTCCCCATTCGACAGAGGAATGTCTGAAGGAAGTTAAAATGGCTTCTTTAATTATAATGTTTTACATTATTTATAAAGAGACACCTGAGAGCTAAGCTGGTCATAAAGGTAGGATACACCCTGTAGATACACCCAACAATTCGGGCAGCACGGTGGCTCAGTGGTTAGCACTGTTGCCTCACAGCAAGAAGGTCCTGGGTTCAAACCTCACCTCAGCCATGGGCCTTTCTGTGTGGAGCTTGCATGTTCTCCCCGTGTTTGTGTGGGTTTCCAAAACAACATGGTCCAGTCACTGCCAATTCAACTGGAGTCAGTTTGTGTGAGCAGGTCTGTTGCTGTGGTATCACTCAGACTAAGTGTTGTGTTTGATAGCTGTTTGTTATTAATTGGCAACCAATTTGTGTAAAGTGCTTTGAGTATCTAGAAAAGTGCTAAAAATTTATTGTTATTGTGAGGATCTAACCGGGTTCTGCTGCTGTGGGGTTTGGCTCTGGTTCTGCTGCAGAGAGGTTCTGTAGGGAGCACTGGATCTCCTGCAGGGTTCTGGACAGAGGGGATAGACCCACTAGCATGGACAGGTCCTGGTCACTCAGACACTGGGCTGTGCTCTGCAGGCAAACTGTGGAAAGAACAACAAGGATAGCACTCTGACCTTTGACCTTTGACCTTTGAGTGGTGCACATTGATACTACCGATGAACTCTGGGTGTCAGGGTATTGCATTCATTTCTGGATAGGATCAGGATCTGCAAGAGTAGCTACTTAAATAGTAGTTAAATAGAGGTCCAGTTGGCTATCAGACTGATTTCCACATGGGGTTTTTCTTGAAGTGAAATCCCTTTATCAAACTTGGCGTTTGGGATGTGAGGTCTGCTATGGCACTGGTTCCCATTCCAGTCCTCAAGTACCCCCAGCCATTCCAGGGATTTAATCTTCCCAGGTGCTAGCACACCTGGTATAATTAGTCACCTACAGCGAGGCCTTGATTAATTTGCAGCAGGTGTGCTGGCACTTGGAAAGATCCAATTCCTGGCATGGCTGGGGGTATTTGAGGAATGGATTGGGAACCACTGTGCGATGGTGGTGGACCTCACCTGGGTCCTGGGGAGCAGCCTCGGCTTTGGTCACGTTTGCTGAAGAAAACTGAGCAAAAACAAAATAAAATACCAAACATAAATTATTTCATTTACCTTTATTAAATCAATAAAGATTTCCAAAATAAAGAAAAGAGAAAGTTCTAAGGCTGAAAAGAATAAAATCACTTATTTTTAGGTTTGCACAAGGGTGTGTGTGTGTGTAAAATGTGGCCGTCTCGTTCTCACCTGAGTGTATCCCATGTGTGTGAACCTGGCCTGTGTGTATCCAGGCTGCATCTCCCCAGCATCCCCCACATCTGAAGGGCAGAGCTGGGGGTGATGGTGGTGGTGGTGGAGTGGAGGTCCCTGCAGATCCTGGCTCTGCCACGTCTCCCCAGTCAGCCTGTAGAGAACAGCCTCCACTGATCGCAGAACAGCACCCAGCAGGACCACATAGGCATCAGCTGGATGGAAGGGAGGACGGGAGGGAGGGAGGGAGGGTAGGGGAGGAGGGGGAGGAATAGAAAAGAAAAAGAAGAAGTGGTAGGGTAGAGGGAGGAGGGAGGAGAGGGAGAGGAGGAACGGGGATGGAGGGAGGAAGGAATTAATCACAGGAAGGAGGGGTGAAGAGGGTAATGAGGGTGAAGGAGAAGGAAGGGACGAATGGAGGGAGAGGTAGAGAGAGAGAGAGAGAGAAAGAGAGACAGAGAGAGAGAGAGAGCGGAAGAGAGAGAGAGAGCGCATCTTCATTATCCAAATGAGAATTTCAGGGAGTAGTTGAGCAATCACTTTTAATGGAAAAACAACTGGAGGGCCAAAGCTATCAAAGGTAATTAGGTGAGTCCACTTCCATCCAGGGCATAGACAAGCATTACTCACTTTCTGTTCTAAAACATTACATTTTGCTATCAAACAAACAAAGTTGGCTTCGTTAAGAGGTCCATCACAGTCCATAGTAGGAAGCGTTACATGGTATTTCATGTTGGCTGTTTTTGATTCGAACACCGTTTATCTTTATCAGAATGTGTACACATCATTCAGCCATACCTTGTGCTGATTGGATGTGACCTTCTTTCACATCATTGGTGCAACGTTTGTTCTGGTCCAGCAGCTCTTTCAACAAACTCAACTTCTTTGGATCCAGGTTTTCCAGAACCTCCTAAATCAAATTATGATGGTACAGCATCCATAACAAAGATCTCTTTCTCTATGTAAAGGATCAAGGCACATAATGATAATAATAATAATAATAATAATAATAATAATAATAATGATAATACATTTTATTTGAGGGTACCTATCAGGACTCTAAAGGTTACCTTACCACTAACAACTTTACAGCAACAGAAGTGGTAAATAAAAAACAAAAAAGCAAAAATAAAATAAAAAAATAGCATGTCAAACTAAAAACACACGTCAGCATGTCAAATTATTCATCTATCTCTACATCTCTCTCTCTCTCTCTCTCTCTCCATCCATCCATCCATCCACCTATCTATCTATCTATCTATCTATCTATCTATCTATCTATCTATCTATCTATCTATCTATCTATCTATGTAATTATCTATCCGTCCATCCATCCATCCATCCATCTCTCCATCCATCCATCAATCCCTCTCTCTCTCTCTCTCTCTCTCTCTATTTATCCATCTCTCCACCCATCAAGTCTACCTATATCTTACCATCACCTATCTTACTCAACACCATCACACCCCTCCACCTCTCTCTCTACTTCCTTATCCCTTCTTTCTCTTTCTCTTCCTCTGACTCCCCCTCTCTCTACCTCCCTATCCTGTCTTTCTCTTCCTCTTCCTCTGACTCCCCCTCTCTCTACCTCCCTATCATTTATTTCTCTCTCTCCTTCTCTGACTCTCCCTCTCTCTACCTCCCTTTCCTGTCTTTCTCCTCCTCAGTCGGTCTCACCCTGAGAGAGTCGGCCTGCTGGCAGATGTTCCTGTAGAAGTCCTGCGTGTCTTTGCGATGGCGGGTGAGCTGAGTGCTGAGGTGGAGGCTCTGGTCCTCCAGTTTATCATACAGCGTCTTCACATTGAACTCTTCCAGGTCAAATCTCTCCGTCACACTACCTGTGGGGGAGGGGGACAGGGGAAATAAGGAACAGTTTATCATACAGCGTCTTCACATTGAACTCTTCCAGGTCAAACTTCTCCGTCACACTTCCTGGGGGGGAGGAAATAAGGAACTGGATTTTGAATAAAAAACGTTTTACCGCCCACAATGAAACCTGGGCTGTTCAACTTTGATAAGAAACATAAAAATCAAGATAAAAACTTTATTTAGCCGAGATGAACTCTCACGGCTTGAAATAGAGAAAGAAGAAGAGGAAGGTGAGGAAGGATTATATCTATTAAAATCGCTATGACAACAATGCCTCGAAATCTCTCTTTACAACTGTAATCTATAAGCGTCACTGATCTCTGTAGCAATACATTTAATCTTTCTAAAAATGTCTCTGTGAAAACACACTGTCTCAGAGCAGACTTACCCAGGGGGTAGGAGGCTATCGCTGGACAACATTTGAATATTAAAGTTGCCTCTAACAGGATTTAGTTAAAGCGCTAAACCAAAACAAACCCTTTTTAAAAGAGTCTCCTCAGTGAGTTCAGAGTTCAGTTCAGGTTCCCATAAACACAACCCCTAATTCACCCCCTAATCCGGAATACAAAGTATACCCGGGAAAAAAAAGAGAACCATGCCCAACCATAACCCGTTATTATTCATTATTATAACCGTTATTTAAAGTTACTAGAGGCAGTTCATCTGTAGGAGGAGATTTTGAGACTTCAAGAGGACTGATCTGAACCGCGATTTTTTCATTCTCCATGTCACATTGACAATGTCACATTGACAATGTGTTATTAGAAGAAATGTATTGATAATCCGTTAATATAAAAACGTTGCCTATTGTGGCTTTAACCAGCAAGGTCCCACTGAGATTCAGAATCTCTTTTGCAAGGGAAGCCTGGTCAAGAAAGGCAGCAGCACAGAACCAAAACAACTGATGAGAAGATAGGTAGGCATTAGCCTCTATCAAAACTATAACTATCAATGATCACTGACGTACTCAAACAGATTAGCCCTGTTTCCCTTTTTCTTGAATCCCATTCAGACATTCCCACCAGCGCTGGACGGTGAAATGAAGCATACAAGCCTTTGAATATAAACCCCACAGGTTTAGCCTCAGAGCCTGGTGATTCTTCAGCCCCGTTGACCCTATCACCATAACTCACTCCTCCATTCATCAGTGGGAGAGGGTCGCCATTTAGATAGGACTCCATCATTTACTGTGTAATAGCTACGCTAATGGACATTTACATGGTTTATCAGGCAACCATAAAAGCATAATGCATGAGAGAGCTGGACTGTAGGGTAGGGGTAGGGGAGTGAGGAGCAGAGGAGAGGAGAGGAGTGTGTGTGTGTGTGGGGGGGGGGGTGTGTGTGTGTGTGTGTGTGTGTGTGTGTGTGGGTTTTGGTTTGTCCTGTGTAGGTACCTCCTCTGCAAACAGCAGGCTCTTCTGTTGCCTCAGCACCCTCTCCTACACCCCTGCTGCACCCAATTCCAGTCTGGTCAAAGGCATCCACTCTGCGAAGGACACACAGACCCACAGGCAGCCACACACACACACACACACACACACACACACACACACACACACACACACACACACACACACACACAGGTATTTTCACACCTGCACAAACACAGACAAATATAGGTCACCAGTACAGGTCAGGATTTCGTTGTGAAACAAAAGCCCAACATGAGCAACATGAAGTGTCCAGCTCCATACAGCAGTCATCCATAGCTGACCACACCACACCTTTTACTGCAGGGCTCTCACAGACGCCACCCCAAACTGGATGTTACAATCTTACCCCTGCTGTTCTCTCTTTATATATAATCTCTCTCTCTCTCTCTCTCTCTCTCTCTCTCTCTCTCTCTCTCTCTCTCTCTCTCTCTCTCTCTCTCTCTCTCTCTCTCTCTCTCTCTCTCTCTCTCTCTCTCTCTCTCTCTCTCTCTCTCTCTCTCTCTCTCTCTCTCTCTCTCTCTCTCTCTCTCTCTCTCTCTCTCTCTCTCTCTCTCTCTCTCTCTCTCTCTCTCTCTCTCTCTCTCTCTCTCTCTCTCTCTCTCTCTCTCTCTCTCACTACCCCCACACACACACACACACACACACACACACACACACACACACACTATACTCCACAGGGGAGTGTAGGGCTCTACCAGAGCACACTGCTTCACGCCTGGCTGAGGTAAAGTCTACCACATGAGCTGCCAAAGACCCGCTTCCAGAAGGTTCTCGGCGGGGTGGCGGGTTGAGACTCCTGCTGACACGTCTGCAGGCCCTGGGCTAACACACACAGGTACGCACACGCACACACGCACACACATACACACACACACACACACACACACACACACACTCTCTCGAACGCTCCCCCTCTCTCTCTCAAACAAAACTCTGCTTGATCTCCTGCTCCATCTCTCTATCTGCCTCTCCTAGCTGATTTCTGTCTAGACGGGCTCCACAGGGGAGCAGGCTTTCTGTAGACTATGCCAGCGCTGCTTGGCATTTCCCCACCCCAGCCCCACATCCTTCCTGCCTCTGTCACATCCTTCCTGCCTCTGTCCTGTGTGGCTGCTCCTCCACACCAGCAGGAGATAACAGGAAGAAAACTGAGGGGCATGAATGTTTGACAACCTCTCTCTCTCTCTGCCTCTCTCTCTCTCTCCTCTCTCTCTCTCTCTCTCTCTCTCTCTACTCCTGCTGTCTCTCCGTCTCTCTCTCTCTCTCTCTCCCCCCTCCCCTCCCCTCCCCTCTCCCCCCCTCTCTCCTCTCTCTCTGCTGACCTGTTGTCTCCTGGGAGGATGTACTCCACTGGAGGGCCTGGTTCTCCCAGACTGCGCCAGCGTGGTTTGGCCTTCCAGTGGGACACTAGCTGGCTTCTACTGGGCCTCAGAACCAGAGCTGTGGTGGTCAGAACCACCACCAGAACCAGCAGCAGGCTCAGCACACCTAGCGAGAGAGAGAGAGAGAGAGAGAGAGAGAGAGAGAGAGAGAGAGAAAGTAGAGAGAGAGAGAGAGAGAGAGAGAGAGAGAGAGCGAGAGAGAGAGATAGACGGAGAGAGAGAGGGAGGGGGAGAGAGAGGGGGGGAGGGAGACAGAGAAAGAGAAAGAGAAAGAGAGCGAGAGAGAGAGATAGAGAGATAGAGTGTACACCAGTCACATTAAAGGCAATCCAACATCCCTGGCAGTTTAATGTTATCCTCTTTGGGCACATATGGCGGCTTGAGGCGTGTGAAACAAGCGCTACCGACGATGGTGTCCCAGTCAGGCAGCAGGTTGAGGCGGTGTTGTTTGACCACGCCGTGTCGGACCAGCTGGGCGGGGGTCTGGGGCTGGAACACGGCTGCCCTGCGGTCACAGGCGGTGCCCTCCTCACTGACCACCACCACCAGGCTGTGCTCAGGGACAGCACTGTCCACCAACACATACTTCCCCGGCTCAGAGAACACATGGGCAAACCTGAACCAGGGGGGCAGGTATAGTAACGTTAATGAGGTATGTTATAGTATTATAAAGGTAATGAGGTATGTTATAGTATTATAAAGGTAATGAAGTATGTTATAGTATTATAAAGGTAATGAGGTATGTTATAGTATAGTAACGGTAATGAGGTATGTTATAGTATAGTAACGGTAATGAGGTATGTTATAGTATTATAAAGGTAATGAGGTATGTTATAGTATTATAAAGGTAATGAGGTATGTTATAGTATATAAAGGTAATATGTTATAGTATAGTAACGGTAATGAGGTATGTTATAGTATTATAAAGGTAATGAGGTATGTTATAGTATTATAAAGGTAATGAGGTATGTTATAGTATAGTAACGGTAATGAGGTATGTTATAGTATATAAAGGTAATGAGGTATGTTATAGTATTATAAAGGTAATGAGGTATGTTATAGTATTATAAAGGTAATGAGGTATGTTATAGTATAGTAACGGTAATGAGGTATGTTATAGTATAGTAACGGTAATGAGGTATGTTATAGTATTATAAAGGTAATGAGGTATGTTATAGTATTATAAAGGTAATGAGGTATGTTATAGTATTATAAAGGTAATGAGGTATGTTATAGTATAGTAACGGTAATGAGGTATGTTATAGTATAGTAACGGTAATGAAGTATGTTATAGTATTATAAAGGTAATGAGGTATGTTATAGTATAGTAACGTTAATGAAGTATGTTATAGTATTATAAAGGTAATGAGGTATGTTATAGTATAGTAACGTTAATGAAGTATGTCATAGTATAGTAATGTTAATGAGGTATGTTATAGTATTATAAAGGTAATGAGGTATGTTATAGTATTATAAAGGTAATGAGGTATGTTATAGTATTATAAAGGTAATGAAGTATATTATAGTAGTATAAAGGTAATAGTATTATAAAGGCAATGAGGTATGGTATAGTATTATAAAGGTAATGAGGTATGTTATAGTATTATAAAGGTAATAGTATTATACAGATAATGAAGTATATTATAGTATTATAAAGCTAATGAAGTATGTTATAACTTTATAATGTTAATGAAGTATATTATAGTATTATAAAGTTAATTAAATTACATTGAATCATTTATAAAACAAAATGTTTAGGGGGTTGGACCACATCAAACCTCCCTCCCTAACCCATTTCATGTTTTATTTTGTCAGTGTTTTTCCAGTGTTTTGGTGCTGTGTGTCAGTATCCATTGTTTTTCTACAGCTTTTGGTGCTGTGTGTCAGTATGAAGTGTTTTCCCCAGTGTTTTGGTGCTGTGTGTCAGTATGCAGTGTTTTTCCAGTGTTTTGGTGCTGTGTGTCAGTATGCAGTGTTTTTCCAGTGTTTTGGTGCTGTGTGTCAGTATCCAGTGTTTTGGTGCTGTGTGTCAGTATCCAGTGTTTTTCCAGTGTTTTGGTGCTGTGTGTCAGTATCCATTGTTTTTCTACAGCTTTTGGTGCTGTGTGTCAGTATCCAGTGTTTTTCCAGTGTTTTGGTGCTGTGTGTCAGTATCCAGTGTTTTTCCAGTGTTTTGGTGCTGTGTGTCAGTATCCAGTGTTTTTCCAGTGTTTTGGTGCTGTGTGTCAGTATCCAGTGTTTTTCCAGTGTTTTGGTGCTGTGTGTCAGTATGCAGTGTTTTTCCAGTGTTTTGGTGCTGTGTGTCAGTATCCAGTGTTTTTCCAGTGTTTTGGTGCTGTGTGTCAGTATCCAGTGTTTTTCCAGTGTTTTGGTGCTGTGTGTCAGTATCCAGTGTTTTTCCAGTGTTTTGGTGCTGTGTGTCAGTATCCAGTGTTTTTCCAGTGTTTTGGTGCTGTGTGTCAGTATGCAGTGTTTTTCTACAGCCTTTTGGTGCTGTGTGTCAGTATCCAGTGTTTTTCTACAGCTTTTGGTGCTGTGTGTCAGTATGCAGTGTTTTTCCCCAGTGTTTTGGTGCTGTGTGTCAGTATGCAGTGTTTTTCCCCAGTGTTTTGGTGCTGTGTGTCAGTATCCAGTGTTTTCCAGTGTTTTGGTGCTGTGTGTCAGTATCCAGTGTTTTTCCAGTGTTTTGGTGCTGTGTGTCAGTATCCAGTGTTTTTCCAGTGTTTTGGTGCTGTGTGTCAGTATGCAGTGTTTTTCCAGTGTTTTGGTGCTGTGTGTCAGTATCCAGTGTTTTTCCAGTGTTTTGGTGCTGTGTGTCAGTATCCTGTGTTTTTCCAGTGTTTTGGTGCTGTGTGTCAGTATCCATTGTTTTTCCAGTGTTTTGGTGCAGTGTGTCAGTATGCAGTGTTTTTCCAGTGTTTTGGTGCTGTGTGTCAGTATCCTGTGTTTTTCCAGTGTTTTGGTGCTGTGTGTCAGTATCCATTGTTTTTCCAGTGTTTTGGTGCTGTGTGTCAGTATGCAGTGTTTTTCCAGTGTTTTGGTGCTGTGTGTCAGTATGCAGTGTTTTTCCAGTGTTTTGGTGCTGTGTGTCAGTATGCAGTGTTTTTCATTTTCTTAGCATCTGTGTGTCAGTACACAGTGTTTTGGTGCTGTGTGTCAGTATCCATTGTTTTTCCAGTGTTTTGGTGTTGTGTGTGTCAGTATGCAGTGTTTTTCCAGTGTTTTGGTGCTGTGTGTCAGTATGCAGTGTTTTTCCAGTGTTTTGGTGCTGTGTGTCAGTATGCAGTCTGTTAATGCGCTTCATGTTCTTAGCATCCATACACACACGTGTTCCTGCTGCCTACCCAGTGGAGTTGAAGTGGGTGTGTTAGATGAGGGTCTGTAGTCTGTCTACCTACCTGGTGGAGTTGAAATGGTTGTGTTTGATGAGGGTCTGTAGTCTGTCTACCTACCTGGTGGAGTTGAAGTGGGTGTGTTGGATGAGGGTCTGTAGTCTGTCTACCTACCTGGTGGAGTTGAAGTGGGTGTGTTTGATGAGGGTCAGTAGTCTACCTGGTGGAGTTGAAGTGGGTGTGTTAGATGAGGCTCTGCTGTCTACCTACCTGGTGGAGTTGAAGTGGGTGTGTTTGATGAGGGTCTGCTGCCTACCTACCTGGTGGAGTTGAAGTGGGTGTGTTTGATGAGGGTCTGCTGCCTACCTACCTGGTGGAGTTGAAGTGGGTGTGTTTGATGAGGCTCTGCTGTCTACCTACCTGGTGGAGTTGAAGTGGGTGTGTTTGATGAGGGTCTGCTGCCTACCTACCTGGTGGAGTTGAAGTGGGTGTGTTTGATGAGGCTCTGCTGTCTACCTACCTGGTGGAGTTGAAGTGGGTGTGTTTGATGAGGGTCTGCTGTCTACCTACCTGGTGGAGTTGAAGTGGGTGTGTTTGATGAGGCTCTGCAGTCGTCTGAATGCTCCATGGTCCCAGCCGGGGTTACTGTTGAAAAGGTGGTCCTTCAGATAGACTGGGAAGTGACTGTGACTCCGGTCTGGAGACAAACAGGGATTGATTAGGAGAGTCAATATCACACACATATGCATTTCAATGGGCTTTACATGATGGCAACCACGCAGATAAATAATAATAATGTAATAAAAGAAAACTAAACTTCTGTAAGTAAACTAAAGAAAATATTCTTGAGCATTACAAAAAGATGTATGTCTTTTCACAATGTTGGAATGCTTAATTTATCATCTCAAAGTGCCCTGCAGTTTGCGTATTAATATATATATATATACATCTATATTTGACATATAAAGTGTAAACATATAGGATGTCAGTTGTAGTACCGGTGTGGTTGATGGCGATCTGGAAGATGAGCATGTCGTTGGAGGAGAGACAGGCGATGGGATTAGGAATACGAGGTAGAACCTCTGGCTCAGAACCGGGGCCGGAACCACCAGGTGAGACGCCAGCATTAAGAGGTTCTGGGATACCAGGTGAGATGTCAGCGTTAAAAGGCTCTGAGAGGCCAGGTGAGACGCCAGCGTTAAGAGGTTCTGGGATACCAGGTGAGATGTCAGCGTTAAAAGGTTCTGAGAGGCCAGGTGAGACGCCAGCGTTAAGAGGTTCTGGGATACCAGGTGAGATGTCAGCGTTAAAAGGTTCTGAGAGGCCAGGTGAGACGCCAGCGTTAAAAGGTTCTGAGAGGCCAGGTGAGACGCCAGCATTAAGAGGTTCTCCTCGGATCTCTGACTCTCTCTTCCGCCTTTGTCCCCGGTTCATCAGTTCCACTGGTTCTGGAAGCAGATGACTGGACATGTTCACATGAACACACAAACATACACACGTGCATAAACCACCAAACAGATAGACAGAGGAGAGAGAGAGAGAGAGAGAGAGAGAGAGAGAGAGAGAGAGAGAGAGAGACAGACAGAGAGAGAGAGAGAGAGAGAGAGAGAGAGAGAGAGAGAGAGAGACAGACAGACAGACAGAGAGAGAGAGAGAGAGAGAGAGAGAGAGAGACAGACAGACAGACAGACAGACAGACAGAGAGGGAGAGAGTGAGAGCGAGAGAGAGAGAGAGAGAGAGAGAGAGAGAGAGAGAGAGAGACAGACAGAGACAGACAGAGAGACAGACAGACAGACAGACAGAGAGAGAGAGAGAGAGAGAGAGAGAGAGAGAGAGAGAGAGAGAGAGACACACACACACCTGGAGTAGAATTGTGACAAAAAGGTAAAAAAACAACTAAAATCTAAAACCATACTACCAAACAACTCGAAATAGATACTGAAAACAAAAGAACATCATGAACAACAAGTTAATCAGGTATTAATCAAGCATTTTAAACATTCACAATGTTTTAAATTATGTATTTGTATTCGTCTCAAATCCAACCGGCACAGAAACCTCTTTTATTCATAAAGGCGGATACAAATGACAAAGTATGTAAAAAGTGAGCAAGTGAAGATAAAAGGAGAGAGACAGGAATATAAATCCGCTGGAACGAAAGAAGAAAGGAAGAAGGGAATTATGGATGAAAGTAGAAATTGGATTTGATGACATCCTTTTATTGAGTTTTAAAAGTAAGATAATGGAGCAGCAAATGCCACTTACCTGACAGGAATCTATCTACGATCATTTTCTGTAAAGTAAGATAATGGAGCAGCAGATGCCACTTACCTGACAGGAATCTATCTACGATCATTTTCTGCGTGACAATCCAGCCGAACACACCGTCAAAGTCAAACTGAACAAAGTGAATCTTTTCTGCGCTCCTCACATGGATGTCGGGTCCCAACACATTCGCCATGTTCTGGAACGGGACAGTAACTATATACTTATTCATTATACAGATGATTTTTTTTTTTTTATTCATTATTTATTTCTCTTGTCTCAAACGAACAAATTTGACATTGTATTTTGATATTAATAGACTATCTACAGCAATCAAGCGTTTAGTATTGTGATATGAACAAGGCTTTACAGGGTTCAGGCCTTCTTTCTACAGACTAGCTCCATGACAGCAGTTTCACCGGTAGCCTAAGACCAAGCACACCTCTTCTGTTAGCCTGATGTCTGAGAGAAGTCAGACGCTCACACCTTGCTCCACCCACCCCTGTCTCCTCTCTGATGCGGAGGGAAACTACAGGCTACTACAGCTTTATAGCTCCACTCACCCTGGAGTCCCCTGGTCTTATATCTAAGTTTGATGCCTATGAGAAGCTACTACAGTGGATTAGCTTATAGCTCCACTCACCTCAGGGACCCCTGGTCTTATATCTAAGTTTGATGCCTATGAGAAGCTACTACAGTGGATTAGCTTATAGCTCCACTCACCTCAGGGACCCCTGGTCTTATATCTAAGTTTGATGCCTATGAGAAGCTACTACAGTGGATTAGTTTATAGCTCCACTCACCCTGGAGCCCCCTTGTCTTTTATCTACCTTTGTTGCTAGGCAGAACCAGCTAGAGAAGGCTAGCTACAGAGTCCCACTCACCTGCCTATGAGAAGCCACTACAGTAGATTAGTTTACGGCTCCTCTCATCTCAGGGACCCCTGGTCTTATATCTAAGTTTGATACCTATGAAAAGCCACTACAGTAGACTAGTTTACAGCTCCTCTCACCTCAGGGACCCCTGGTCTTATATCTAAGTTTGATACCTATGAAAAGCCACTACAGTAGACTAGCTTACAGCTCCTCTCACCTCAGGGACCCCTGGTCTTATATCTAAGTTTGTTGCTAGGCAGACCCAGCTAGAGGAGGCTAGCTGCAGAGTCCCACTCACCCTTGTCCAGCCCCTGGCCTCCTCTCTCTGCCTGATGCTGAGCAGAAGCTGTCCCTCAGGGGAGATTTGGACGGAGAGTTGGGGTTGTTTGTACAAGCAAGAGACGTTACAGAGCTCCTCCGCTGATACGTAACTCTCACACTGGCAGCTGTGGAGACACACACACACGCACGCAGGCACGCAGGCACGCACGCACGCACACACACACACACACACACACACACACACACACACACACACACACACACACACACACACACACACACACACACACCACAGACACACACCACACACAAATGCATGCACACACACACACACACACACACACACACACACACACACACACACACAGTAAGTCAGACTGGCAGGGATATAGACAGATGAATATTACAAATATCAAACATAAATATGGGATGAATAACAGCAGGTTGATTGGACTAGACACCCAATAGTCCTAGCATCACACAGTTCTAACACTGACAAGTTTAACTGTGATTCTCAAGGATTAACTAGATGCCAAGCAGCTGCTGTCATTCCAAAACGGTTAGAAATTGCTAATTTCCCAGAAAACGTAATCTAGCAAAATGAAAGAATAAAACAAGCCTCGTACTGCCCATTGAACCATGACAACTACTAGCTGTTACACATTACAAGTGTAATGAAGGCATGTTAAAAAAAAGCCTTTCATGGTTTCTGGTGTAACTCACATGCCCATCTCTACGTCCAGAGATCCTCCTGCGGCTCCACAGGTGGTGTTACATGAGTACTGGGATGGATACACACACTCTCTGGACGCAGCCAGACGCACTTGGCCCACGGCGCAACGCCTGTATACCTGTAAGACGAAGAATACCCACAAACAAGAACACACACACACACACACACACACACACACACACACACAAAACCACACAGTGTTGGTGCAGCCAGAGAGCTAACAGAGGCTTAACCCAGAAGAACACAAATAAATATCAGCATGTTAAACTTTAAAATGACTGCATTGTAAAAAATGTCCGTGAGTTAAGTGCCTTGATCAAGAACACTTTAGCCAGACTCATCTTTGACCAAACTGGGAATCGAACTAGCAACCTTTAAGTTGAGTACAGTCAAACTCAACTCAGTAAAATAGAATTATCTTTAAACCCAAACTAAATCTGCCAAGGCCAGCTTTATTATTGTTTATTATTGTTATTTAAAAAGTTGTGTTTCGTGGTCAAGGCTGTCACCTTTCACCTTTCACATTTGACCTACTGACCTCAGGCTGACAGTCCAGCTCGCTGTCAGAACCGGAGCTTTTATAGTCCAGCTGGTTGTAGAACACGAAGCCTGTTCTGCACAGACAGGAGCCGTCTGAGTTCTGGAATGCCCGGTTCTTTCCACGGCAAACACACGAGGAAGAGCCTGGCGGAGAAAAGGGGAGTTAGCAGTCAGTTAACCTTTGACCTTACCATTGATATGCGAAAAGCATATCACAAGTCCATTAAAGATGGATTCATGCATTTTAATTAACGTACTATATATGTCAATTACGGAATGGGAATCGACACCTATTTTGCTGTGAGCAACTTCATTATGCATAATCCATTATGTGTAAGGTAACTAACTGTTTTACAAGGCATTAAAATTCAGGTAGATCTCTCTGGTTCAGCACTCTGGAGGGTGAGAGGTAGGGAGGGAGGGACGGAGGGAGCAAGTGAGGGAGGGAGGGGAGGGAAAGAGAGAGAGAGAGAGAGAGAGAGAGAGAGGGAAGAGAGAGAGGGAGGGTGGGAGGGAAGAGAGAGAGGGAGGGAGGGAGAGAGGGAGAGAAGGAGAGAGGGAGAGAGGGAGAGAGGGAGGGAGGGGAGGTAAGGAGAGTTTGGAGAGAGGGAGGGAGGGAAAGAGAGAGGGAGGGAAGGAGAGAGGGAGGGAGAGAGGGAGGGAGGGAGGGATGTAGGGAGAGAGAGAGAGAGAGGGAGGGAAGGATAGAGGGAGAGAAGGAGAGAGGGATGGAGGGGCGGAGAGAGGGAGGGAGGGGAGGTAAGGAGAGTTTGGAGAGAGGGAGGGAGGGAAAGAGAGAGGGAGGGAAGGAGAGAGGGAGGGAGAGAGGGAGGGAGGGAGAGAGGGAGGGAAGGAGAGAGGGAGGGAGGGTGTGGGGTCAGGCAGACCTAGGGCGGAGGTGGAGGAGCTGCCGCAGGGAAAGCAGGCTGGCTGGGCTGCCAGGTGGTTGTAGGTGCCGGGCGGGCAGGGGTGGCAGTCCTCCAGCCTCACCGCCACCGTCCGGTTACCATAGGAACCGGGAGGGCAAGGCACTGGGCTGGTAGACCCCAGGGGACAGACGTAGCCCAGAGGACAAGGGTTACCATGGTAGTGCTCAGAACCTGGGAATGCATGGAGAACAAAGGGAAGAGTAATGTCATGAAGGAAGGAAGGAAGGAAGGAAGGAAGGAAAGAAGGAAGGAAGGAAGGAAGGAAGGAAGGAAAGGAGGATGGAGGGAAGGAAGAAAGGAAGGAAGGAAGGAAAGAAGAAAGGAATGAAAGATCTGTAAGTAAACACATCTTGTCCATGGCATTTACAGGTAATTTTGATTTTATGGCGAGATGGAGAAGTGCAGGCGGACATGTAGGAGGAGCGTACCTGCAGGACAGTGGTACCCAGGTGGGCAGGGGAAGCAGCGAGGCTCCTGGGACAGGTAGGGGCGGTACGTGCCCCCCTCACACGCCTCACAGCAGGAGTCGTTAGAGCCTCTTAGCCCTGCGGTGTGGACGGGGATGGAGCCTCCATCACAGGACAGCATGGAGGAGCTGTTAGCAGGACAGTAGTAAGGGAACAAACACCTGTGGAGGAGAGTGAGAGAGAAAGAGAGGAGGGGAGAGGAGAGGAGAGGAGAGGAAAGAAAAGAAAAGAAAAACAAAGAAAAGAAATTAAAATAAAAGAAAAGCAAAGGAAAAAAGAAAAGAAAACAGAGTATGGCGGTATATTCTTTGTCCTCCATTAAACTGCTTGTTCCGTCTGAATAAACAGGAAATAAATCACAACAACTGTAAACAAACATGATCCATAAACCTTTAACCTTTGACCCCACAGGAAGTGCAATAACGGAGAGATTGAAGAGGGGTTGTTTGAGGTGGCGCTACTTTCCTCCGTGATTGTCCTTGAATGTTCTTTTAAACCCAGGCCTTTTGTACTATCAGCCAGCCTCTGTCAAGCAAATTGCTCCCAGGGGGGAGAGAGAAGGAGAGTTCAAAAAGCTAAAGCATTTCATAAATAAAATATAGCACACTAAATATACTGTATATATATGAGGGAGTCGGGTAATACTTTCATCAGACGCCCTTGTCTTCAGCTATTCACATTTACTAAGTGACAGCTTGTGTTCTTAGACTCCCAATCAGATTTCTCTCTCACAGCACATCAATACCAATGCTATGGAGACTGCTGGTTTATAGAACTATTACCATTAAAATAATAAACCAAACACTGTTGTATAAACTTTATACAGCACATCAATACCAATGCTATGGAGACTGCTGGTTTATAGAACTATTACCATTAAAATAATAAACCAAACACTGTTGTATAAACTTTATACAGCACATCAATACCAATGCTATGGAGACTGCTGGTTTATAGAACTATTACCATTAAAATAATAAACCAAACACTGTTGTATAAACTTTATACAGCACATCAATACCAATGCTATGGAGACTGCTGGTTTATAGAACTATTACCATTAAAATACTAAACCAAACACTGTAGTATAAACTTTATACAGCACATCAATACCAATGGAGACTGCTGGTTAATAGTGTTAAGTTTAGTATATTAATAGTAGTAATGTAGTGTTAGTTGAACTTGTTCTCCTCACGACACACATACTAATGCTATGGAGACTGCTGGTTTGTATAGATTAGTTTAGTATATATATGGTTTATAGTGTTTAGTTAAGTATATTAATAGTAGTAATGCAGTGTTAGTTTATGCTGAGTTTGCTCTCTTTACAGCACATTAACACCAATGCTATGGAGACTGCTGTTTTATAGAGTTTCGGGGTACTGTAGTCTGGGGTGTGTGTGTGTGTGGGTGTGTGTGTGTGTGTGTGTGTGTGTGTGTGTGTGTGTGTGTGTAACTCACAGTCGTTTCAGGGTGTTGTAGCAGTGTGTGTGCATGTGTGTGTTTGTGTCTCACCATCATTTTGGGGTGTTGTAAGTGTGTGTGTGTGTGTGTGTGTGTGTGTGTGTAACTCATCGTTGTTTGGGGGTGCGTGTGTGTGTGTGTGCGTGCGTGCGTGCGTGCGTGCGTGCGCGTGTGGTAGCTCACTGTTGCTTGGGGGTGTGTGTGTGTGGCTGTGTGGTGAGGTTGCTGTGTGTGTGTTGGTGTGTGTTTGTGTGTGTCGCTGTGGGGTGAGGGTGTGTTGTGTGTGGGTGTGTGTGTGTGTGTGTGTGTAGCTGTGTGTGTGTGTGTGTGTGTGTGTGTGTGTGTGTGTCACCGTTGCTTGGGTGTGTTGTAGGTGTCGGAGCCCTCAGGACAGAGGAAGCCTTCAGGACAAGGCTCCGGTTCTGCAGTCTGGGGTCCGCAGTAAGATCCCGCCCTACAGGGCCTCTCTGAGACGGCACCTGATCCAACACACACACACACACACACACACACACACACACACACACACACACACACACACACTTGTTATGTTATAGTCTGTCAATGCAATTTTTTAATTTTCAATTTTCCCAGCCACTGGCAGGAGGGCCACAACAGCATAATATACATGACTATAATAGAATAATAATAATTATTATCATTATGCATAATCACCATATATAGGAAATACTGTGTGACAGAATCCAGCGTTAGGACAGGAGCAGATGGTACGCACCAGGGGGACATTGGTACTTGGCCCGACAGGGTATTCCCTCAACGTTGGGACTTCCATAGGTCCGGGGGTCGGGGCAGTAGGTTCCCCCCAGGCAGGGCTCACACTGGCTGGGTGCAGCGGCCCCAGGAAGGGGCCTCATGGAGCCCGCTGGGCAGGAGATAGGAGGCCCCCTACCACTGCACCAGAAGCCAGGCGGACATGGGTGATTGGTGAAGACTGTCAGACCTGGAGAGAGAGAGAGAGAGAGAGAGAGAGAGAGAGAGAGAGAGAGAGAGAGAGAGAGAGAGAGAGAGAGAGAGAGAGAGAGAGAGAGAGAGAGAGAGAGAGAGAGAGAGAGAGAGAGAGAGAGAGAGAGAGAGAGAGAGAGCGAGAGAGAGAGAGAGAGAGAGAGAGAGAGAGAGAGAGGGAGAGATCGAGGGAGATAGAGAGAGAGAGCGAGAGAGAGAGAGAGAGAGAGAGAGAGAGAGAGAAAGAGAAAGAGAGAGACAGGGAGCGAGAGAGTCAGAGAGAGAGAGACAGAGAGGAATGAGAAAGAGGAAGGCGATAAAAATATAGAGCCAATTGGACAGACAGATAGAGGGAAGGAGTGAGACAGAGAGAAAGAGACGAACAGGCCATTTTATTCTTTATGAAAAAAATACTGTAAGGATAAGAATAAAAGCGTTTTTTTTAAATATAAATTTAGTTTAATTTAATTTTTTATTTAATTTATTAAGTTTACAACTCAAATCTAGCCAGCGATAACTGCCAGCAGGCTTTCAGTGGAACAAATGTTCAGCATTGTCTTATTAAAACTACTTTCCAGGTTGTGAGGGCTTATTCGTTATTAGCCAGCCCAACCCCTGTAAGAACGACCTACTGAACTGTAAGCCTATCAGGAGACCTGCAGATAGTTTACAGCACGTTTGTCATGCTTGAGGGAGACACAATGAGTTTATTTAATAGCATTTTTACCTAATACCAAATCCACAGGAGGTCTGATGTATTGAATGATTGCTCTTTAAACTCCAAGCATTAGCAAAAGGGGAAATTTGATTATTTCTATGTAAATCCACGAGAACATTTATTTGGTGAGAGTCGCCTGAGGAACAGAGAGCGTTCTAACTTCCTGTCTCATTGCATGCCTGCCCGCTAACTTCCTGTGTCATTACACGCCTGCCTGCCTGCCTGCTCTCCTGGCTCACTTTGAGAGACCGACGTCCATTAACTACAAGGCAGACAACCGTATAAATGTAGATCATAGGCCGCAATGGGATCTTTACTATGATATACAGAGAACAGCGAGTATGCGTGGAAGTTACAACAGCACCACTTTATTGACATCTGCTCTTCTATAAAGCAGTACTAACCACAGCAAAGAACTGTAAACCCATTATTATTATACTGGACCAAACAGAGCAGCCATTAACGTCATATTAGGGCTGAGTAATGAGAAGAACGTCCAAATGTACACTGTGCAGGATTTAATATTAGCTAAAATATTAATTAATGTATTAATGCCTAGTTTTCCAATTAAGTTTGTTTACTCAAGTATGAACTGTTTGTTTTAAGTTTGTAATGAGCGATTTGCAAACGCACTCAGTCTCAGTGGACCAGCACCCTGTTCTGGAGCTGTTCATGTTACATAATTTAACAGATTTTAACTCAACCATGCAGACTTTATTTTGTTAATTGGTTTGTTTATTTGTAAATACAGATGAGAGATAATGGTGGGTGAATCTAAATGAGTTCAGGTGACGGGGTTTGATGGAGAAAACGGGCGTTAATGGAGAAACAGGGAGTCCATCACAGCGTGTCAGACTGTCGTTCTATGATAAACTTTGTTTAACCGTCATTTAATTAGATGTCACTGACATTGTGATGCTCACACCTAAAGCTATTAGCCCAAAGCAGGTTTGGTGCAGTGAAAAGTAGCTTCATTTAATGTTTCATTTGCATAGCCTGATGTGAGCATTGTTATCTTCTAATTAGTTTGAAATATAATCAGCACCAGGCAAAACATTAAACCAAATTTTGTGCAAATTATCCATGCCAATATGTCAGGGTGTAAATATCTACTATGTTATTATTCCTCAACTCATTTGAATGCATTTGTTTCGTTAGTAATGTGATGTTTTTTTTTCGTTATGAATGTAATGTAATGTTTTGTACCTGTGGCGTTGCAGTGAGTTCCAGGGGGACAGGGGAGGCAGTCACCTTTGCTGCCTGCCCCAGGAACAGGCCTGTATGTGTGGGTAGGACATGGCCTGGGCCCAGCCCCTCCATGGTAGTCATCCCCGGCCAGGCCGTCACAGTAGTGGCCGACGGGGCACAGGTAGAGCACAGGGTCGCCTGGGCATAGTGTCGAAAAGAGAGAGAGAGAGGGGGGGGGGGGGGGGGTAGGCAGGTTCATAACATACAACATGAAATAATGATATACTTCCCTTTGCAAAGCACCAACGTAAATGAAATTAAATGTAATTTAATGTGATTAAATGTAATTGAACTGCCTTATTACTGAAGCTATTTCTCTTAGAACACAGTTTCAGCACCATGTCTGTTCATCTGACTTTAAGACCAATAAATTGTCAGTAAAAAACACATTTAGATAATTCCATCCCACTACAGGAGGATTAGGCAGAGGAGCATATGCTCTCACCGGTCTTGCACCAGTGTTTGGGCGGGCAGGGGACACAGTCGTGGGGGCTAGCCCCGCCCGGAGACGCTCTGAGGGTGTGGTCAGGACAGACCTCAGCTCTCTCAGAGCCCTCTGGGCAGTAGAACCCTAAGACACAGAGGAGGAGAGGAGACGGGTCCAAACAGCAAAATAACACACAATCACGTTGAAATCAAGCACTACTCCAGCAGAGGGATAGAAAGGGGGGAGGGGGGGTCGTTTTGTGATAAACATGACATCAATAAAAAATATGAAATAATGTTAAATTGCTTTGTTTTTTAAGTTATTTTTTGTTGATTACAAAAGCCAAAACCCCAAACTTAGTAGATGATGCTCCTACCACTGCACGGTGAAACACACAGACCCATTTCAAAACCCTCCTCAGTAAAGCTGTGCTGTGTTTACCTGGGGGGCACAGTCCAGCACAGGGAGAGCCCCACTCACACTGGCTCCAGTCAGACAGCACCACCTGAGGAGTGAACTCGCCCCCGCCCGAAACACACAGGTACCCCGCCGCACACACACCCTGAATACGACCGGCCCTACAGACAGGCATCAAAGACACACACACACACACACACACACACACACACACACACACACACACACACACACACACACACACACACACACACACACACACACACACACACACACACACACAGACAGGCATGCGCACACACACACACAGTTCAACATTGCGGTTAGAGACCCCGATTTAAATTGTATTTTTTTTTACTTTGATCAAAACAAAGAAAGAGTGAAAGGCACACACACACACACACACACACACACACACACACACACACACACACACACACACACACACACACACACACACACACAGACAGACAGACACACAGACAGACACACACACACACACGCACACACACACACACACACACACACACACACACACACACACACACACACACACACACACACACACACACACACACACACACACACACAAAACAACCGTCCATTTTCACACTGAGATCAAACATTACTGTATAGGCCACACAAACCTTTGATACAACTGTCCCTTTAAAGTGGGATCAAACAGGAACAAACTTTACAGAGACAAGTCCAAAACCATCAGCCCTTTCACTAGCATCAATCACCAACCAACACACACACAGTGTAAACAAACAAAACATGCACACACAATATAAACAAACAAAACGTGCATACATTTTACCTTCTGTGTGTGTCAAAAACACAGAAATACACTTTTACTGCTCACGCAGACACACACGCACACGCACACACACACAGACACACACACACACACACACACACCGCTCCTTACATTCATAAGCACTGTGGTTTAATTTTCTCCACAGTGTAATATCCCCCCTTGTATTTTAAACCAAACACAGCAGACACAGTGCAGCCTGTTGATGATTTATAATGAACACCGGCTCTAGGCCATCACTTCATCCTTCCACAGCGTGTGTGTGTGTGTGTGTGTGTGTGTGTGTGTGTGTGTGTGTTTCTGTTTGTGTGTAGCCAACTTTGCGTGTGTGTGTGTGTAGAGACGCTGTCTACTGTGTGGAATCACAGTGTGTGTGTGTGCCCACTGAACCGTGACCGAAGAACACAACACGCTCCGGGGCAAGACTAATTAGGAGTGTGAAGGAGCCAGTTAATTGGTGTGTGTGTGTGTGTGTGTGTGTGTGTGTGTGTGTGTGTGTGTGTGTATGTCGTGTGTGTGTGTGTGTGTGTGTGTGTGTGTGTGTGTGTGTGTGTGTGTGTGTGTGTGTGTGTGTGTGTGTGTGTGTGTGTGTGTGTGTGTTTGTGTGTGTGTTTGTGTGTGTGTATCTTCTGGTTGATAGAATTAATGTCGTAGGTGTGTGTGTGTGTGTGTG
This sequence comes from Galaxias olidus, assembly GCA_026901105.3. Lineage (NCBI taxonomy): Eukaryota > Metazoa > Chordata > Actinopteri > Galaxiiformes > Galaxiidae > Galaxias > Galaxias olidus. The sequence continues at coordinate 146,817 of JAPMUY010003210.1, forward strand.
TGTATGCGTGTGTGTGTGTGTGTGTGTGTGTGTGTGTGTGTGTGTGTGTGTGTGTGTGTGTGTGTGTGTGATTGTCGAGGTTTGTGTGTGTGTGTCTGTGGAGTTGTGTGTGTGTGTGTGTGTGTGTGTGTGTGTGTGATCGTGTGTGTGTATCTCTTATTGTTAGAGTGTGTGTGTGTGTGTGTGTGTGTGTGTACCTGCAGTACTTCCCTGAGGGACAAGGTAGACACTCTCTCTCGTCCTGCAGTCCCCCCTCACCAGAGAGGGTGTGTGTTCCAATAGGACAGGGATGTGGAACCATGGTTCCTAAAAAAGAACGCCGGCACGCTGGTGAGAACCGGAGGGCTGTCTATATCCCGGTGTTCACACCGTGTTCTACTGGTTCTGTGAGATTCTCTATCAGCTCCATAAGAGCCACTATCACTACAGCACTCTGATTAATAGAGTAGAGGCACAGGAACACCGTGTCCCTGTATCCCTCCTCCTCTCCCTCGCTACCTCCGCCCCTCTTCAGCCCTTCCCTCCCTCCTCTCCCTCGCTACCTCCGCCCCTCTTCATCACTTCCCTCCCTCCTCTCCCTCGCTACCTCCGCCCCTCTTCATCCTTTCCCTCCCTCCTCTCCCTCGCTACCTCCGCCCCTCTTCATCCTTTCCCTCCCTCCTCTCCCTCACTACCTCCGCCCCTCTCCATCCCTTCCCTCCCTCCTCTCGCTAGCTAGCTGCTGCCGTCTGAATCCCTTCCCTCCCTCCTCTCCCTCGCTACCTCCGCCCCTCTTCATCACTTCCCTCCCTCCTCTCCCTCACTACCTCCGCCCCTCTTCATCCCTTCCCTCCCTCCTCTCCCCTCGCTACCTCCGCCCCTCTTCCTTCCCTCCCTCCTCTCCCTCGCTACCTCCGCCCCTCTTCATCCCTTCCCTCCCTCCTCTACCTCGCTACCTCCGCCCCTCTTCATCCCTTCCCTCCCTCCTCTCCCTCGCTACCTCCGCCCCTCTCCATCCCTTCCCTCCCTCCTCTCCCTCGCTACCTCCGCCCCTCTCCATCACTTCCCTCCCTCCTCTCCCTCGCTACCTCCGCCCCTCTCCATCACTTCCCTCCCTCCTCTCCCTCGCTACCTCCGCCCCTCTTCATCACTTCCCTCCCTCCTCTCCCCCTCACTACCTCCGCCCCTCTTGGGGGACTTCCTCCCTCCTCTGGAGCTACCTCCCCCCTCTTCATCCCTTCCCTCCCTCCCTCCTCTCCTCGCTACCCCCCTCTTCATATAAGGGAGAGAGAGAGAGGGGAGGGAGGAGAGAGCTACCCCCCCCTCCATCCCATCCCTCCCCCCTCTCCTTACCCTCCCCCTCTCCCCTGGGAGAGTTCCTCCCTCCACCCTCCCTGTCTACGAGACAGTAAGCATGATGAAGAGGGCAGTGCTAGGGGTCTCCTGTCACTGCCTCCTCTCCCTCTCACCTTCCCTTACCTCTGCTCCCTACCTGCCCCCTCCATCCCATCCCCCCCTCCCTCCCTGCCCTCCCCTCCCTACCTCCCCCCTCCCTCCCTCCCTCCCCCTCCCTCTTTCCCCCCTACCTGCGGGGCAGTCTAGAATGTGGCGGGCAGGGATGCTCTCCGCAGCCCCTCTCCCTTCCTCCCTCCCTCCCCTCCCCTCCCTAGCCTCCCCCCTCCCTACCTCCCCCCTCCCTTATGTCCCTCCCCTCCCCTCTCTACCCCCCCCCTACCTGCGGGGCAGTATGAATGTGGCGGGCAGGGCCAGGGCTCTCCGGTCACAGCCTCCTCTCCCTTCCTCCCTCCCTCCCTGCTCCCTCCCTCACTGGAGTGACCCCTCCCTGAGCCTCCCTCCTAGGAACCCTCTCCCCCTCCCTCTCTACTGCCCCCCTACCTGAGGGCAGTATGAGTGTGGAGGGCAGAGCAGCCCTCTCCGGTCACAGCCTCCTCGCAGTAGAAGCCTGGCCTGCAGGGAGGCAGCTGGAGGAGCCAGGGTTACGCGCTGGTACTCTCCTGTGGGACAGGGCTGGTAATGTGAGGAGAGCCCTCACTGGAGTGACCCTGAAGGAGGGAGGGAGGGGGGCCCTCTCTATGGGGGAGAGATATGTGGTAATGTGATGGAAGGAGGGAGTGACCAGCTGGACGGCTGAGAGCCCTCTGAGGATGGAGAGATATAAGGGATGGAGAGAGGGGAGGACTGCAGAGAGGACCAGATGCAAGGAGGCATCCCTCTCTAGGAACAGTCTAGGGAGAGAGGAGGGAGGGAGGGAAGGATGGAGAGAGGAGGACCAGGAGGGACAAGCTGAGGAGCCCTCTCTAGGAACAGTGGGAGGAGTGGTAATGTGATCACTGATCCTACTCGCAGTGTGACTGGATTCCACTTCAAAATGTTTCAAAGGATGTTGGGGGTCTAGTTATGTGGTAATGTGATGACTGCAGCCCCTCTCTGGAGTGACCAGCTGGACGCGCTGAGCAGCCCTCTCTAGGAACAGTCTAGTTATGTGGTAATGTGATGACTGCAGCCCCTCACTGGAGTGACCAGCTGGACGCGCTGAGCAGCCCTCTCTAGGAACAGTCTAGTTATGTGGTAATGTGATGACTGCAGCCCCTCACTGGAGTGACCAGCTGGACGCGCTGAGCAGCCCTCTCTAGAAACAGTTTAGTTATGTGGTAATGTGATGACTGCAGCCCCTCACTGGAGTGACCAGCTGGACGCGCTGAGCAGCCCTCTCTAGGAACAGTCTAGTTATGTGGTAATGTGATGACTGCAGCCCCTCACTGGAGTGACCAGCTGGACGCGCTGAGCAGCCCTCTCTAGGAACAGTCTAGTTATGTGGTAATGTGATGACTGCAGCCCCTCACTGGAGTGACCAGCTGGACGCGCTGAGCAGCCCTCTCTAGGAACAGTCTAGTTATGTGGTAATGTGATGACTGCAGCCCCTCACTGGAGTGACCAGCTGGACGCGCTGAGCATCCCTCTCTAGGAACAGTCTAGTTATGTGGTAATGTGATGACTGCAGCCCCTCTCTGGAGTGACCAGCTGGACGCGCTGAGCATCCCTCTCTAGGAACAGTCTAGTTATGTGGTAATGTGATGACTGCAGCCCCTCTCTGGAGTGACCAGCTGGACGCGCTGAGCAGCCCTCTCTAGGAACAGTCTAGTTATGTGGTAATGTGATGACTGCAGCCCCTCACTGGAGTGACCAGCTGGACGCGCTGAGCATCCCTCTCTAGGAACAGTTTAGTGATGTGGTAATGTGATGACTGCAGCCCCTCTCTGGAGTGACCAGCTGGACGCGCTGAGCAGCCCTCTCTAGGAACAGTGTAGTTATGTGGTAATGTGATGACTGCAGCCCCTCACTGGAGTGACCAGCTGGACGCGCTGAGCAGCCCTCTCTAGGAACAGTCTAGTTATGTGGTAATGTGATGACTGCAGCCCCTCACTGGAGTGACCAGCTGGACGCGCTGAGCAGCCCTCTCTAGGAACAGTCTAGTTATGTGGTAATGTGATGACTGCAGCCCCTCTCTGGAGTGACCAGCTGGACGCGCTGAGCAGCCCTCTCTAGGAACAGTCTAGTTATGTGGTAATGTGATGACTGCAGCCCCTCACTGGAGTGACCAGCTGGACGCCCTGAGCAGCCCTCTCTAGAAACAGTCTAGTTATGTGGTAATGTGATGACTGCAGCCCCTCTCTGGAGTGACCAGCTGGACGCGCAGAGCAGCCCTCTCTAGGAACAGTCTAGTTATGTGGCAATGTGATGAACCCACTACCGTAAGAGGTTCAATACACAAACACAATCTGGACATAGACAACTTAGAGTGCTTTGGTGACACTGACGCTTGTTAGACTGAAGGCTCTAAACCAGGGTTAGGGTTATAATCTGACCTTTGTGGGGGTGTCTAACGTTAGTGGTGGAGATAAATAAATAATAGCTTTACCGGTGCACTGTATTGGCGACCCCCACAGATGTATGACTTTACTGCTTTCATGGGAGCTGAGACCCCTCCTGATGGGAGCTCAGCTCCCACTAGATCCTGCATAACTCGAACCCTGGTCTAAATCGTGCTTGCTCAGCCAAACCCAGTAAAGTCTATGCAAGCACATATGTAATATATCCTCCTACCAACCTGTCTCCCTGCTTACCTGCATCCATGCCTGTCTGCCTGTCTACATACCTGACTGTCTGTCCACATACCTGCCCGTCAGTCAGCAGAACCCTACCTTCTAACCCCTAACCCCTAACCCTAACCCTCACTGGAGCAGTAGTGACCAGCTGGACAGGCTGAGCAGCCCTCTGCAGAAACACCACCTACACAGAGACACAGGTCATTAACCCCTAACCCTAACCCTAACCCCTAACCCCTAACCCTGACCCTAACCCTAACCCCTAACCCCTAACCCTAACCCTCACTGGAGCAGTAGTGACCAGCTGGACATGCTGAGCAGCCCTCTGTAGAAACACCACCTACACAGAGACACAGGTCATTAACCCCTAACCCTAACCCTAACCCCTAACCCCTAACCCTGACCCTAACCCTAACCCTAACCCTAACCCCTAACCCTAACCCTCACTGGAGCAGTAGTGACCCGACGGACAGGCTGAGCAGCCCTCTGTAGAAACACCACCTACACAGAGACACAGGTCATTAATCCCTAACCCCTAACCCTAACCCTAACCCTAACCCTAACCCTAACCCTAACCCTAACCCCTAACCCTAACCCTCACTGGAGCAGAATAATATCATAGAATGAAATAGAACAGAAACAAACAATATAAATATGAAATATAAATGGCTTCTCTTAGACTATGTAGGAAAAGTCCTTCACCATATCTTCAATCAACAAACTCAACCTCAGACATGCAGCAGCAGCAACATCGTCAGTGCTAACCCTCGTCTTCATCACCGCTCATCAAACGAGGCCCCTGATAGAGACTCTGATAGCAGCACCTCTAGACTTCCTGTCTAATAGCTGTTTAAATAAGCTTTGTGGCGTCATGTGCTACCTCAAACACGACCTACTTAACCTAAACCGAGAAAACATATTCTAATGAAGATTAAAGAAGCAGCTGGGACATCATCATCATCATCGCATCATCGACTCCTCTTCCTCGTCCGTTACCGTCAACAAGCAGATGTGTGTGTCAGCGTACCGGTGTGGTTACGGATGCTTCCTGCAGGGCAGGGCTGAGGATAGAGGGCTCCTGCCGGGCAGTAGTGGCCCAGGGGACAGGGCCCGTTCCTGGGGAAAGCCTCTGAGCTGTGGGGGGTGGGCTCTGTGGCCCCACCATGGCAGAAATAGCCCGGCTCACAGAGACCTGGGACAACAGAGAACTATCATTATCATCAGACAATTATCAACCTCGTGCTGCTCTCTTGTATTTTAACAGCTCTGGTTTTGTTGCAACAGGTTTTAAAATGATAAACATCTCATCATAATATATAATATTATAATAATAATATTATTATAATAATAATATCTCTTATGATCCTTGATATGTATAACAAGCTCATCGGATTTACAAAAAAATTATTATCAAACTATTAAGGTTCAAATAGAAGAAGATTGATGAAGCATCACATTGGATGCCAAAAACAAACAAAACATATTCACCAATCAATTTCATATAATTTACTTTCTTCAGTTAAGTCTACCATCGAGAGCTATTCTTGTAATCAGTTACCTTTTTAAACTACTACTAGAAGAGGGTGCTTTTACTTGCTTGTGTAAAACTCTGTTTCCCATGATGCTCTCTTGCTACACTGTAAAGGTACATTTCCACCAAACACTTTCGGTATATTACCCTTAGGTAAGTAAATATATTAAATATATTAACTATATTAAATATATTATATATAGTATATTACCCATGGGTAAGACCCTGGTCAGTGGACGGAACAGTTATTTTTGTACTGTACCCAACTTGCCAATGGAAACGTGACGATAACTGTTAAAATGTGTAACAAACTGACCCTGGAGACAGAACTGAAAAATAGACTGTTTGGTGGAAATGAGCCATAACTAGAATGGTTGATTCCACCAGGCTGTGTACAAACTCTGTTTCCCATGATGCTCTCTTGTTACACTGTGTGTGAGTGGAGCCAGGTTGTGTATAAACTCTGTTTCCCATGATGCTCTCTTGTTACACTGTGTGTGAGTGGAGCCAGGTTGTGTGTAAACTCTGTTTTCCATGATGCTCTCTTGTTACACTGTGTGTGAGTGGAGCCAGGCTGTGTGTAAACTCTGTTTCCCATGATGCTCTCTTTTTACACTGTGTGTGAGTGGAGCCAGGTTGTGAGTGTACCCTGTGGGACTGTGGCCCCTGGGGACCCACAGAAGGACCCAGGGGGACATGGTGTGCACACGGAGACAGATGAGGCTCCTTCCTGGTTACCCAGCGTCCCTACGGGGCAGGGTAGAGACAGGGAAGTACCAGTGGGGCAGAAATATCCTGACGGAGGAAAAAACTGTGTCAAAGTCATTGTAATCGAACCCAACACGATCATTAAAAACAACAAGACAAGCCACATTTGAAACACATTGTCAAGGCCCGGTGTAATATTAATCGCTAATAATAAGAAGACCAATAAATGTTTTCCTATTGGTTTACTTGTCTAAAGGCATTGCCAGAATAGAGTTTAACTACACACTGTATAGCTTATGGAATATTAAAGCAGTGAGTTTTTACAAACTGTTTTACAAGAATTGATAGCGCTGTAGCTCAAGGTCTTTTTAAGCAGCTAGCTAGCGGATCTCACCAGCAGGGCAGATAGTAGGCTCTACGGTGGCTGAAGAGGGACACACAGTGCCATTAGGACATGGCATGCAGTGGTCTGCACCAGGGGCAGGACTGTAGGTACCAGCCTGGCAGGGCGTCTCTATAGCAGAGCCCACAGGACAGCTGTACCCCGCACGGCAACGGTAACCGTGGAGACCGTCGCTGGGCCTGGGGCTGGTGCTGCCTCCCTGGCAGACGTAGCTGGGAAAGAGAGAGAGAGAGAAGGAGTGAGAGAGAGCAGAAATAGTGTGATAGAGAGTGTGTGTGAGAAAGAGCGAGTGAGAGAGAGAATATGTGTGTGTGAGACAAAGATATTTTGAGATAGATAGTGGTAGACAGAGTTTTGTGTGTGTGAGAGAGAGAGAGAGAGAGAGATAGAGAGAGAGAGAGAGAGAGAGAGAGAAAGAGAGAGAGAGAGAAAGAGATAGAGAGAGAGAGAGAGAATGAGAGAGAGAGAGGGAAAATGGAGCAGACCAAAGTCCTATTGTCATAGTGAGGGAAAATGTGTTTGAAACATTCAGAACAATGTAATTATGTGCAAATTATATTTTGGCTCAAAATCCGATAAACCATGTTGATCAAACTGCCAAAACAAGTCTGCGCAAACAGTGTCTCTAACTGCCAGATTTAAAATAATTGGTTGGGTGTCAAATATAATCAACCTAATACTTTAGACAAACTGCCCAAAAAACAGCCACAAAGATAAAAAGAGAGACTAATTAAGTAAATGAGCTTCATAACAAAACTATCTTCCAAATGATGAAACTTGTGGGTCAGTTAAAGTGACAGTCTGTAACGGAGCAGACGGTCCTTGTGAGCAGTGTGATGGGGGAGATCACTACGCTTCAAAGCACAGCGGACAGCAGCGCTAAATTACCCCGCTCTCAACCACGCTTCACATCATCGCCTTCAGCCTCTCTCTCTCTCTCTCTCTCTCTCTCTCTCTCTCTCTCTCTCTCCATCTCTTTCTCTCTTAATCTCTGTCTCGCTCTTGCCCTCTCTTTCTTTCTCTCTCTCTCTCTCTTTCTTTCTATATTTCTTTTAATATCTGTTTTCCCTTTTTTCCATTACCTCAGACAGTCTTCTCTCTCTCTCTTCCACTTATTTTTCAGGCCCTCATCTCTCTCTTCTTCTTCTTTTCCCCCTCACATTTTCTCACCCTCCTTCCCCCTTACTCACACACTCCCTCCCTCCCCCTTACTCACACACTTCCTCCCTCCCCCTTACTCACACACTGCCTCTCTCCACCTTACTCACTCCTTGCCTCCCTCTCTCCCCCTTACTCACACACTCCCTCCCTCCCCCTTACTCACACATTCCCTCCCTCCCCCTTACTCACACACTCCCTCTCTCCACCTTACTCACCCCCTGCCTCCCTCTCTCCACCTTATTCACCCCTTGCCTCCCTCCCTCCTTCCCCTGGCTCCCTCCTTCCCTCTCTCCCGCCTTCCCCCTCCCTCCCTCTACTCCTGTGTAATCAGATAAAATGAGAACAGATGTTTTCTTTACCCTGAGTGGCATGGGACAGCCTGTGAGAGCAGTGCCAGTGCCCCCCTTTCACAGTACATTCCAGGGGGGCAAGGGGGGCACTCTGTTCCCTCCCGTAGCCCCCTAAAGCTGGACAGGCTGCCAGCGGGGCACGGGAGGGGGGCTCCAGTGCCGACAGGGCAGTAGTGGCCTGGAGGACACAGGTAGTCACTGGTCGAGTTACCCTGGAACACAAGTGGAAGATTAAAAAGGAGACATTTCATTTATAGCATGAAAATACAATCCACAAGACAATGCTATCTACATTTGATCTAGAAAGGAGCATACTATTCTTCAATATTCACACAAAACCAATATAAAATATATCAATAGTATAAAAAAAATCATGTAAGATTGTTCTGTACTGGTTTCTATTCATATGAATGGCAGTATTGCCAGGGCTACTTTAGTTTGAACTGTCTGCATTCTGTCACAGCCTAAATGGACTGCCCACTGTTTTGCTACATACATGTGTTTTGAATGCAGTGTGATCCTCACAGTGTTGTGGAGGAGTGAGTGCACTGTCTGTACCTTCTATCTGTGATCGTAAACACAATGGAAGGTTACCCCCACGGTGTAATAATGATACTTTTAATTTTTATTATAATTTAATATTATCCTTTTCCTTATTAGCCGTTATGTTCATCTTAATCATTTTATTTTCTCATAGTTTTTATTTATTTTTCTTATTTTATTCCTTGCTTTGTTATGCACCTGCTTGACTTATGTAAAGGTCGTAGAATTGTCCATGTGTAGGAAATGTGTTATGCTAATACATGTGGCCCTGCCTGAATGAGATGCTGTAGTGTACTGTCCCCAGCACCCCAATGGAGGTTAGTGTGTAGTGGTTTTTAATAGAAGGTGACCCCATTAAATTGAGGATGAGAATATGTGTACTCTGCTACTGTGTGTGCCAGGTCTGGAGTAGTGGTGAGTGTATTATATTAAGGAGAAGGTGAGTGTATAATGGTTTTAAATATAAGGTGACCCCATTGTATTAGAAGGTGAGTGATAAGGTGACCCAATTGTATTATGTTAAGCAGAAGGTGAGTGTATAGTGGTTTTAAACATTAGTTGACCCCATTGTATTATATTAAGCAGAAGGTGAGTGTATAGTGGTTTTAAATATAAGGTGACCCAATTGTATTGTATTAAGCAGGTGAGTGTGAGCAGGGTGAGTGTACCCTGCTACTACTATAAACTCACCACTACTGTGGGTCTCTGGAGTCCAGCAGAGGTGAATGTATAGTAGTTAATATAGCAGTAAATAAATGGTAATATATAGTAGTAATATAAGCTGACCCCACTGTTACTGTGTGTCTCTGGTGTCCAGTAGAGTTGAGTGTATAGTAGTTAATATAAAAGTATAGTATAGTATAGTATAGCATAGCATAGCATAACATAGCATAGCATAGCATAGCATAGTATAGTATAATATAGTATATCATAGCATAGCATAGCATAGCATAGCATAGCAGAGCATAGCATAGTATAGTATAGTATAGTAACATAGCATAGAAGTACCTGGGGTCTAGTAGAGGTGAGTGTATAGTATTTTATATAAAAGTATAGTACAGTACAGTACAGTACAGTATAGTATAGTGTAGTATAGTAACATAGTATATATGTACCTGGTGTCCAGTGGCACTGTAGCTGACAGTCCCCGGGGGACAATGATATCCTGCTTCACACGGTCCTGTAGGCTCCGACTGACCAGGCAAGGAGCAGAAAAACCCTGCATGGAGGACACACACTATGAAATACTAATAATAATAAAATAAGACATTATAAACCATAAGATTTTGCTAAAGGGAAACTGGTTAAAAAGTAGTGAGGACCGGAAGAGAGTGGAAAACAACACTACATAAACAATACATAAACAACAAAACATGAACAACAACACATAAACATCAACACATAAACAACAACACGTGCATATCGATACATAAACAACAACACATAAACATCAATACATAAACAACAACACATGAACATCCATACATAAACAACACATAAACAACAACACATACAGTAAACATAAAGTTAACAGTGTATAAAGCGCACATTTCAAACACAGTCGTAGCCTGAATTGACATGTACATCTACAGTCCCAAACATTTACCAGGACTTGAGCAATACAACCCTATTGAGTAGCTTACAAAATAAATAAACTATATTCCTATCTCAAAACAAACAGTATTATTGTTATGCATCTCAAGGGGTAATTCCTAATAAAGAATTTGAATTATTAATCAGTTTGATTAATAAATAAACAAAATGTACATATTGCTTTTTATAAAATAACAAGTGAATAACCAGTGATACAGCTTCTGGGCTGACAAACTGTAGTGCCGTTTAGAAAGATACATTTCAGTAGTTCGATTTTGTATTTCTATTTATCAACTGCAGGACAAAGCAATTAGAATGTTACATTGAGTAATCTAGGTGATGTTTTTTTTTTTGTAAGACAAATTGTTACTTCAGGCTCTTGCATTCCCCAGCCGGAAAGACAGAATGCAGTGTTTTGAAACTTAGGTGTTGTTTTTCAGAAAGACTCCTGTGTTTCTCCAGGCTTTTCTGTCCTTACCAGCAGTGGTAGTATGAAAGATACTTGGTTTTTCAGGAACACGTTGTGTTTCTTCAGGCTCTTGTATTTGTCAGCGAGGAAGACAAAATGCAGTATATATTGTGAGAAAGCTAAGTGTTGTTTTTCAGGAAGTTGTTTTGTTTTGTAGCAGGACTTGGCAGACAGAATGCCGCATTGAGAAAGCTAGGTATTGATCAGTGAGGTGATGTGCTACTCAAGGCTATTTTCCTCAACAACAGCGCAGGAAAGACAAGAATGCAGAGTTGAGTAAAAGTTACATCTTTGAATCAATAGGTTCTGTTTCTCCACATTGTTACATTCAACAGAAGAGCAAAAAAAAATGAATGAAGCAGTAAGAAAGCTAGGTGTTTTGTCAGTAGGACATTATATTGTTCAGGACCTCACCAGCCGGGCAGGGCAGACAGTTACTGAGGCTGGAGGCTCCAGGCTGCGCTCTGAGAGTCCCTGGAGGACAGGGGTACTCCACTCCCACAGACTGACCCCAGGGACAGTAGTAACCCCTGGGACAGGGCGCGGGCTGCACCACCCCTTCACCTGGTGGTCCAAACCGTACAATAGGATTCACTGTTATGTTATGGTAGGGTGTGGTTCATAAACAAATCATAATTATCAGTCTGTTTTTTTTATTGTTCTGTGCTTCATTGCGGTTTTTATTTCATCTTGAGAAATTCAAATGACTGAAATCAAAATACACAAATTAAGTAAAATAACTTTATCACCTATGTTTTGAATAAGAAATACTGCTTTGTCATATCACATTGGTAAAGTTTAGAAACACTATTGATGTTCCCTGACCTTGGCAATAGTATCCTGCTGGACAAACGGTACAGTTATCTCTGAGCGTGTTGCCTAGCGATGGACTGTGTGTTCCTGCCGGACACAGCAAAGGAAGCGGGGTTCCCCTGGGACAGTAGGAACCAGCCGGACAGAGAACCTGGTCCGCTCTGGTAGAACCCCAGTCACAGTGGAATCCTTCCAAACATTCACCTTCGAGAGACAGAACAGCGTATTAAAACACGTTACATTCTTTACCTTTCTATGAGAAACAGTAGAACATATTAAAACACGTTAAAATCATTCAATTAGTTTTGAATGGAGAATATAAGTACACGCTGTGTTAATTTCCAACATCTCATATATGCTATGTGGATGATGTTAATTAAGATGCTAAGCACTAACAAAATACATTGTAGTCTCACTAAAATGACTGGATTTGAAAAAAAGATAAGTATTTTTCTTATTCTTAGTCACCTGCTGGGATCCCAAGCCGACAGAATATTCCCGGAGGACAGGGCGACCCGGTTCTGTTGTCTGTGGGGTTTGGTACCATAGCCCCAGCCCAACACAGAAACCCATCAGCACAGGGTCCGGACGGTTCTGTTAGCCCTTCAGAACCACAGAACCGGCCCTCTGGACACATTAGACACTCGTCTGGAACAACACACACAAGATCTGGACTGAGATTACTGAATAAATCACTTATTTATTACCTTTACACACTTGTTGAAAAATCACTTGGGGGCCCGAAATATCTGAATTTCTATGAAACTTTGGCAGTCAAATAAAAAAAAATTATATATATATTCAAATGCCTCTCACTGGCATAAAATATTTAGGATTCTATTCTTATTCAAATTGTTCTAACAGTGAAAGTCAAATATGTTGAATTTTTCATTAAATCACTGAAAACATAATGCCATGCATGTTGCAGCCTCTGCAAGTGGAAATACATAGAAGTGTCAGTCACCTATTGTGGTAAGTCCCTGGAGGACACTGAACGTTCCCCTGGGACAGGGGGTGGGTGGGCTTGCAGGCTCTCCCCCAGAACAGGTGTACCCAGCTGGGCACGGCAGAGGGATGGAGGTCCCTTTGGAGTTCTCCCTGGTAGGAGTGGAGGTGCTGGGGGAACGGCAGTGATACCCAGGGGGACAGGCGCGGCACCACGGCTGGCCCTCTGAGTCCTGGTACCAGCCTGGGATATAACATGACTTCAACATGATTCCATTAAACATTACATTATTTAAAGGTTACATTAAAAAAACAGTATGAGCACATAAACAGAACAAAAAATGTGCACAAGTAAACATTATGGACGCACAAACTTGCAAAAGCACACACACACACACACACACACACACACACATCTATACTATTTTATAATTAAGTATTAAGTAATGCTTTAAACATTACAATTTAAATTGTATTCTTTTTGGAGACAGCAGCAGAGACGCATAAAAACATATACACACGTCCAGATGGAGACAGCAGCAGAGACACACACTAACATATAAACACATCCAGATGGAGACAGCAGCAGAGACACACACTGACATATAAACACATCCAGATGCAGACAGCAGCAGAGACACACACTAACATATAAACACATCCAGATGGAGACAGCAGCAGAGACACACACTAACATATAAACACATCCAGATGCAGACAGCAGCAGAGACACACACTAACATATAAACACATCCAGATGCAGACAGCAGCAGAGACACACACTAACATATAAACACATCCAGATGCAGACAGCAGCAGAGACACACACTAACATATAAACACGTCCAGACTGTGTCTCACAGGAAGTTGAGTCCTACTTTATTTGATACTGTGATCTGTCCCACTCTCCTTCGAACAGGAAGCGTGTGAGTCATAAGGAAGTGCTTTGGTCAGGGTCGCGTTAGCCTGAAGCACTGAGAAAACTGCCTCACCACAGTAGATTGGGTTTGATTTCCTCCTCCGCACTTACAACCCACCAATGTCACTCTGTCTTATAGCCAATAAGTCACACTGATTCACTTTCAGGGGCATCATGGTTGACTTTGTACCACGGATACAATTCGGTTGTCTATGTAAAAAACATTTCTTTTTTTTTATTTATATTTTTTTTATTTCTATTTTTTATCTTTCAAACTATATACTTTTATATCCAACATGTCATACTGATTGGCTTTCAGTGTTCTCATGTTTCACTTTGTACAAAGGACACAATTCCAAGGTCTGTGTAAACGTGTATATATTCTTTAGATTCTTTTTATTATCATCTTCCGAGCTATCTTATCAGTACCCGGAGGACAAGGCTTGCAGTCGCTTCCGCTCCGTCCTCCAGTGTCGTTCCGATGAGTTCCAGCAGGGCAGGGCGATGGGACCCTACTGCCCGACTCACAGTAGTGGCCAGGCGGGCACACACCTCCAGTCGGCCCTGGTGCTGGAGCAGCAGACTGGGAGCCCTCCAAGCAGTAGAAACCTATAGATAGAATATGGATCAAAGTCCAAATGTTTGAAGTGCATCAGATCCAAGTCCATATGAAGCCATCCAAGGAGTAGAAACCTACAGATATAATATGGATCAAAGTCCAAAAGAAGCACGCCATGCAGTATCAAACCTACAGATATAACATGGATCAAAGTTCAAATGTTTGAACTAGATCAGGTTGCGTTATGTAATCCATCAATCAACCAATGAATAAATAAACAACATTTTGTAGGTTTGAGAAGCTATGGGATTTCAAGGAAAAACACAAGACAAATCCTACATTCACACAGTGTAGAAAGCAGAAACCAAAGATCAATAAAGTTAAACCTTGATTGATCAAGTGCCTTCACTGCTGAGATGAAAATTCTGTCAAATAAGGCAGTCATACATAAAAATATATAAAACTGACTTTTTAATATACTTATATACTATACTTTTTAAACGCATATTTCTAAGAGTCATGGAGGCTCAGCGGTTGCCAGGCCCGGTTCAGCACAGTAGATGATTAAAATAATTATAATCGTCAATTGACCAAACTACTTTTGTATATTTAAGCATCAGTAGTCTCAGTCTAACCATTACAGTCTGGAGTCACAGTAGGTCACAGATGATTATAATAATCATAATCGTAAATAGACCAAACTCCTTTTGTACATTAAAGTGTCAGTAGTATCAGTCAAACTGAAGTTTCACCTGGCAGACAGGGTCCGGAGACGGTTTCTAGGCCCGGTTCTGCACAGTAGAACCCTGGTCTGCATCTCTTACACTGGGTCACCTCTCCAAGCCCACGCTGCTCACTGACAGAACCAGAATATAACCAATGAGGCAAGGAGAAAAATGGACCTGCATTAAAACGCAAAACCTATGCATAAACTAAAAATTCAAGGCTTTGATGTATACACTACACCAGTGCATGCTGGTGCTAACTTTAAAGATAAATGTAAATTGCATTTTGCTGCATTGCGAAACTCCCTGACAGTTTTTGTAGAAGAACAAAACATGAAGGATGGTGCAACATTTATAAGGCACTACACAGAGACAGCAGGACTTATTCTTTCAGGAGGGTCTTCAACTTGGGAGTCAAACTAATGTATTCATTAGCATCCACAACCGTAAAAGAGGAAATCATTTGGCTGAGAAACCGTGTTCCTCGAGAGCGCTTCAGAGTCTGCTTATTAAGATTAAGGGGTGGAAAAACAGCCTGGAATATACAACCGTGTACCTCTCTGTTTAATTTATAAGGAGAGTGTGAAGTTGAATTATTCAATGATAAAAAGGAGACTATTAAGTATTGAGATAGACTGGAGTGAATAAAAATAATATAGAGAATTTAATAAAACAGGAATGAAGTGTTTACCTGAAAGTGCCTTTAGGGCAGGATGTTGGCACAAGGATACCTGGGGGGCAGTAGGACCCGGGGGGACAAGCAACTCCAGTGATATTGTCGGAAGGTGAGGGTTGAGATGCCCGTCCGAAACACAGAAACCCTGCGGCGCAAACACCGCTTGGAACCGTACGGCCTGAT
>JAPMUY010003210.1:165000-205000 GCA_026901105.3 Galaxias olidus
TTGTTTATCTATAAAAAATAATTATAGTATATATAATATATAAAATATATAAAACAAGGAAGCAGGACAGTGTTTTTCTGATTGCTGCTTTACGACATAGGACAAAGCAACCCAAAAAAGAATACACAAGATGAGGTGAAATATTTTGCATATAAAAAGGTTCTAACATGAAAACGTCATTTTGAGAGCCTTGCAGCAGCAGTAAACGAGTGGAATGGTGTTCAGGCGAGGAAGTGTCTGATGAAACACTGCGCCGTCTCAGAAAAGGCATCATTTTTTCTTTTTCATTCATTTTTGAAAGTGTCGCTTCACAACCTCACAAGACTCAGGAATGTTTTGTGCAACACTTTGATCACTCACAGAAAACTAATATCCTAACACAATAAAGCAGTCACATACAGAAACCATGTAACATTATAACTACATAGTAATATAAATACATACACAAGCGACACACACATTACACATACATCACAGTATATTTGTGTCTAATTGTCAACAGCATGTCTAAAGCATTTTACACATTATCACAATATACTAACATAGTTCTCCTGTCTTATGAAAGTTACAATATTCTGCTAGATATCACATTTTGCCTAGGAGTATAACCAGACATTAACGATCAACAGAACAAACGTGTCAGGACAATATTAATCCCAGTGAAACCTGTCTTATGAAATTTACAGTAAACGTTACATTGCCAGCAGAGAATGCATTGGACTGACCTCCTGGCAGTAATGTCCTTCAGGACATGCGTGGTGGGGCGGTCTGTTAGTGCTCTGTCCCACAGGGCAGTAATAGCCTGCAGCACAGCGCCCAGTGGGCTCAGACAGGCCGCTCTGCAAACAGTGGAGACCTGGAGGGCACGGCTGGCAGTCTTCAGCCACAGCGCCCCCTACAGAACCTGACGAATAATGAATATTTTTAAAATACACACAGTGAAACCCTTTTTTTTTTTTTTTTTTACAATGCTTGTTAAGAGTATATATATATATACATATATATTGGCAACGTAGCTAAGTTTGGGCTTTAACCTGACAGCTGGCTGCGTGCAATGATGCTTTCTTCTCTCCAGCATTTTGGGGCTTTGCTGTGATTAAGAGGCTGGACTAGTAAATTAAAAGTGAAACAGGGCAATTTACAAATGCCCGAGCAACAGACTCCAACTATAGTTTTTGATATTTTTAGTTTTATTATGCGGTGCATTCTACTGTTTCTTGAAAAGGACATACTACCTAATATTCACTTATTTGATTCCTTCCCTCCAGTATGTTTTAATATAATCTCATGTAACTTTAGCTAACAGTATCTGAATTGGATGAAAACGTGCATTTTGTATTTGTTCTGCCTATTTTCATTTATTAATCCTCTCTTGAATCCATGCACTAATTAATGTTTTCCTGCTGCAAACACCCAATCAATTTCTCTTATATCCTTATGCTGCGGTGTGTTCTTAAGAACACATATTCTCAATGCTAATCTAATGGAAAGTAATTGATGTTCATGTTCGTATATTTATCAACTACGCTGACGCCTGGAGCAAGTTGACACTGCTCATTAAAAAGGCCACAGGAATAAGCAGTATTTTTTTAATTGCCCATCACTAACGCTCAACATAGAAGCAATTACATGACTCAAGCACATAGCGGAGGAGAGATTAGTCAGAGGCGAGGGCGGCAAAGGGTCCAAGGGTAAAAAAAAACTGACGGGGGGAAATTACTAAAGTTCCCAGACTTCTCTGCACTAGCGAGACGGAGTAGAAGTGCACATTTTAGCATCGGAAAGCCATGCTATTACACCACACCCTGGTACTAAAGAGACGCAGCATTTTTTGAATCCCTGTTGGCATGCGGGGTTGATTGCTTTTTTCAGTTTATTTATCACCCACAGCAGTGGTTTAAAGCACAACTTTCTTACCCTTCAACCTTAATGCAATGCCTCAAGTATCAAGATCTCCAAAACATTTTTTATAATATTCAGATTGCCATAAGGGAAAACATTTTGCAGTGTCAAAAAAAACATTCTCCATACTCCTACCAGTGCCCTGACCAGTCACTGCCAACTCAACTGGAGTCGCTCTGTGTGTCCAATGTGTGAGCAAGTCTGGCGCAATATGTTGGGTGAGCAAGTCTGGCACAAATTGGGTGCCGTGGAGTGTTGTGTTGGATAGCTGTCGGTCCATTCGTTGTTCTTTCTGTGTACTTAATTGGCAACCAATTTGTGTAAAGCGATTTGAATCTTTGAGAAAAGTGCAAAAAACTAAATGCAAAGAATTATTATTATTATTATTATTATTATTACCCCTCATGGTCCCTGGAGGGCAGGCCAAAGGCACAGGGGTGCCTGGAGGGCAGAAGTGTCCAGTTGGACAGGAGGTGACCTGGGGTGATGAGGAACCCTGGGGGCAGTAGGACCCAGCGGCACAGGGACCTGTCGGGGCGTGCAGACCGGAGTGCAGACAGTGGGAACCAGCCTCACAGGGCAGAGGGTATGCTGAACCCACAGGGCAGTAAGAACCTAGATGACAGGACACACACTTGTTGACGTAGACACACACACATACACGCACATGCTCATACACACAAACACACATACACGCACATGCTCATACACATACACACACACACACACACATACACATACACACTCACACACACACACACACATACACATACACACACACACACATACATATACACACACATACATACACATACACACACACACACACACACACACACATACATACACACACACACACATGCTCATACACATACACACACACACACACACACACACACATATACACACACACACACACGCACATGCTCATACACATACACACACACACACACACACACACACACACATACACACACACACACATACACGCACATGCTCATACACATACACACACACACACACACACACATGCTCATACACACACACACACATGCTCATACACATACACACACATACACGCACATGCTCATACACACACACACACATACACGCACATGCTCATACACATGCACACACACACACACACACACAGGCACACACACACCCTCCATACTAGGCAGACCAATAGTAGCTGGGTAGTGTTTAAATGTAGTGTTCCAAATCAATGCTAATTAGTGGTTTAAATATTATGGGTGGCATAGGGGTGCCTGTTGTGTAATTACTTCACTTGAACTCTGACTAAAAGTTTAATTAACATAAAGGAACATGGGTGAAACACCGGGGGAAAACATTTTTTTTGTCTTTGTAACCGTGTATGACCTAAACCTTGAACAAATTAAAACAAAATGTGTAATACAAGATTACTAAATTACAAAATACATTATAAGTTTATTATGAGTTTATAAGTGTAATGGTTTATGTCTAGATAAAGATGATTGATTGTGATTTTCAGTTACACCCGTGCCAATGTCACACCTAAAAAAAAGAGAGTAAAATGGGCCAAATGGATCACATTGATTAAAGTCGACAGTTATCACAGAGATAATGATAATAATTTGAAAAGGCACTTATTCAGACACCCAAAGCCACTTACACAGTAGTTGGGGACTCACAGTGTGGTCGCTCATATGTAAGACCCACCTGGATGGTGCATACAACTTACCCATGGGGCATATGTCTCCAGTGAACAGAGCACACAACGCACATGTCCTGAGGGTCGTGGAGGTCAAGGGTGGGTTTGAGTCTGGCAGAGTGGTAGTAGTCGCCTCCATCCAGCTCCCAGCTTCATCTAAAAACAAACATGGAATATAAATTATATGATTCTAAAATAATAAAATAATTCAAAAATAATTTCCCAGGTGTTTAATTCACTAATGTATATAAATAGAAGTTAAACTATCCACATATTTTGCACTGCAGACATGCACTGTCAAAAATTTAATGGTGTTTACTAAAACCAAATTGCATTCTGTTCTATGTTTGGTATAAATGAGTCAAACCCAAGCACCTGTACTGCTACAGATTGTGTGCATTGAGGGAAGATAAGACAGGTATACAGAGAAGACTAATGACCACACAAACTTGACGAAGATGAGTAATGACTACACAGACTTGACGTAAAGATGAGTAATGACCACACAAACTTGCCATTTATTTGAATGTGAAACGAAAGAAAAGAACCAGCGATATGATATCACACCTTCACCAGGAGTGGAGTTAGGGAACAGGGACATGTTGGTCTGAAACCCTGAGCAAAGAGGTGTAGGGGTTTCCGTGGCGACGCAGAGGCGTCCGAGCAGGGTGGAGTTAGTCTGGGGGGCGGGGCTGTTTGAACGCCCCGTGCAGTAGAACCCTGGAGTACACGGACCTGGAGAGTGAGGGCAGACATCTTGAAAAAGCCCTGCTCACATCACTATTAGATTAGATTAGATTCTCTTGACTGTCCTTTATTGTATGTTAACCTCATCATATGTATCCACTGAGGGCGGATAACGTCATATTCTGTAATAGCATTCCTAATACATGTTCCTACATTACACAACTTTCAGCAAACCATGTGCCCATCTAAATACCAATGGTTTTTCAAGTACATATTTCCCTCTTTTTATCTGCATGACAAATTGTTTACAAACAATAAATTATGGGGAAAAAAATAAATAAATGAAAAGAAAATACAATCACAAAACATGCATAAATACAACCATAATCACCAGAAGGTTGTGCAGCTCCAGGTCTGGAGCAGTACTTTCCCGGCGGGCAGGCCAGGCAGTGTGAAGGTAAAGAGGCTCCAGTCTGAGGAAGGAAGCTGCCTGGAGGACAGGGCCTGGGTGAGCCACTGCCTGCAGGGCAGAAGTGTCCCTCAGGGCAGATGTCTCCTCCAGAGGACTGGGAGACAGGAGCTGGACCGATGGCTCCCAGAACACAGTAATGGCCTAAAATAAATTAATGAAACTTTTAAACTCTTTATGAAGCAAACAACAATAACTAATAAGTTAAGTAAAAAAAAGAAGGTTTTTCTCACAGGGACTGTTAGCTCTACAAAGTACACAGTTTTCTGTGTGTTGGAACCAGAGTAATAAGTCCGGTATTAAGTTGGTACCTACACTAAAGAAGAGTACTGGTAGAGATCAACTAAACTGAAACATTCAAACGCTAGCTGAAGCGAACACCAATAACCAGTTAGTTATGTAAAATAAAATCTAATTTGAAAAAAGTTTCGTTCTTTCATATGCCTCGTCTTAACGTTAATGCTTGGGAATCCAGACCTGGGCTACAGGGTCCGGAAGGTTCCGTCAGTCCGGTTCTATTACAGTAGACTCCGGGAGGACACTGGGAACAGTCTGTCTGAGAGGTTCTGCCCGCTGCTGGGTTCACGGTGCCAACCGGGCACAGGGCTGGTACCACCGAGCCCTCCAGACAGTAGGCACCTGCAGAAACCATCATTTCCAGGGTCAGTATCTAACCTGAACATATTAATACGATCCCTCCAGACAGGAGGCACCTGCAGAAAGCATCATCCACAGGGTCAGTATCTAACCTGAACATATTAATACGATCCCTCCAGACAGGAGGCACCTGCAGAAAGCATCATCCACAGGGTCAGTATTTAATGAACATATAAATAACCTGAATCATCCACATCAGTATCTAACCTGATCCCTCCAGACAGGAGGCACCTGCAGAAAGCATCATCCACAGGGTCAGTATTTAACCTGAACATATAAATACGATCCCTCAAGACAGGAGGCACCTGCAGAAAGCATCATCCACAGGGTCAGTATCTAACCTGAACATATTAATATCCAGACAGGAGGCACCTGCAGAAAGCATCATCCACAGGGTCAGTATCTAACCTGAACATATTACTATGATCCCTCCAGACAGGAGGCACCTGCAGGAAGCATCATCCACAGGGTCAGTATCTAACCTGAACATATTAATACGATCCCTCCAGACAGGAGGCACCTGCAGAAAGCATCATCCACAGGGTCAGTATCTAACCTGAACATATTAATACAATCCCTCCAGACAGGAGGCACCTGCAGAAAGCATCATCCACAGGGTCAGTATCTAACCTGAACATATTAATACGATCCCTCCAGACAGGAGGCACCTGCAGAAAGCATCATCCACAGGGTCAGTATCTAACCTGAACATATTAATATGATCCCTCCAGACAGTGGGCACCTGCAGGAAGCATCATTCCCAGGGGAGCATAGTTACCTGTACATGCTTAATGTAGGGTGTTATAGTGTTATAGTACGTAATAAAGTGGCCAGTGAGTGTATATATACATATATACTGTATATATATGATGCTGAACGCTAAAGCCCTCCTATACGCCCTAATTTGATATTATTAATACACAGATACTATTATTTCATTGATATGTATATGTGTTAAATATGATTAATACACAGATTATATTCATTCATTGATATGTATATGTGTTAAATATTATTAATACACAGATTCTATTCATTCATTGATATGTATATGTGTAAATATTATTAATACACAGATTCTATTCATTCATTGATATGTCTATGTGTTAAATATTATTAATACACAGATTCTATTCATTCATTGATATGTATATGTGTAAATATTATTAATACACAGATTCTATTCATTCATTGATATGTATATGTGTTAAATATTATTAATACACAGATTATATTCATTCACTGATATGTATACATGTTAAATATTATAAATACACAGATTCTATTCATTCATTGATATGCACACATGTTAAATATTATAAATACACAGTATATGTATACATGTTAAATATTATAAATACACAGATTCTATTCATTCATTGATATGTACTGTATATGTGTTAAATATTATTAATACACAGATTATATTCATTCATTGATATGTATATGTGTTAAATATTATAAATACACAGATTCTATTCATTCATTGATATGTATATGTGTTAAATATGATTAATACACAGATTATATTCATTCATTGATATGTATATATGTGTTAAATATTATTAATACACAGATTCTATTCATTCATTGATATATATGTGTTAAATATTATAAATACACAGATTCTATTCATTCATTGATATGTACTGTATATGCGTTAAATATTATTAATACACAGATTATATTCATTCATTGATATGTATATGTGTTAAATATTATAAATACACAGATTCTATTCATTCATTGATATGTATATGTGTTAAATATTATTAATACACAGATTCTATTCATTCATTGATATTTATATGTGTTAAATATTATTAATAGACAGATTCTATTCATTCATTGATATGTATATGCATTAAATATTATTAAGGAGCTAATTTGAACATGTTAACAAACTTTATATACCGTATTACAGAGGCATGTATTATTAGAAGCCAAAGGCAGAAGCCCTCCAGAGAATAGGCACTAAGAAGGATGGCACGGCCAATGGGTGAGAATAAGAACATATTCATTATGAATTCATACAGATGTAGTGCGTGCTGAAGGGCAATTCATCAAAGACAAACTACGGGAGCCTTAGGGCTTCTCAGGATCCTCAATTAAAGTCCTCCCAATCGCAATGAAATATGAATATTAAGTGGGTTGATATAATTAAAAAAAATTTGATCAAGAACCCAGATTTTCAGGATATTTCTTTTTTTTACACTGGTCATACGCTTTTTAAATGCTGTGCCCTAGCAAGAATATATGTTTTTTTTCATGTTAATGATTTTGCTATAGGTCAATCCGAGCTATAAAAATAATACTTCAGATTAAATGAAAAGCTATGAGCTCTCTGTGAAACTTGGGGGGTCTTGTAATACTTTTAAAAAATAGAAAATAATAATAAAACTACTTGCAAGTGTGTTTGTGTGTGTGTGTGTGTGTGTGTGTGTGTGTGTGTGTGTGTGTGTGTGTGTGTGTGTGTGTGTGTGTGTGTGTGTGTATGCATGCGTGTCTGTATGGTCACCTGGTGGGCAGGGGCTACAGGTGTGCTGGCCAGGTAAGGCCTGGTAGGTGCCAGGACTACAGAAGGCAGGCACTGAACTTCCAGTAGAGCATGAGTGACCAGGTGGGCACTGGTGTCCTACAAACAGACCAAACATTATGTTCTAACTGAGAGATTTAATTATAAAATCGATTACGGTCACACACACACACACACACACGCTCACCACAGCCTGGCATTACTTTGTGCTCATAAATGTTTCCGCAGAAAGCCGTCAGAGTTTTAACACAAAGCCGCCAACATCCCTGGTAGTGAAAGCATGAAATGGTGAAACACCATGCTTCTCTTCATGGTGAGTACACAGGTGTTTCTAAACGGGTTACCAAGGGAACGACCTTTTGTCATCCGTTCCTTTTAGCAGTCCTTCCAGACAGAAACCCATTAAATGTCATTCCCTTCTGGTCATCACTCATAAGGGCAAGTCTCCCACTAAGAGCCCCGCCCTCCTACCCACCCACACACCCAGGCGTCATGGCAACGGAGGTGAGGAGCAGTTTCCTCCTGCAGGGAAATCCTGTAGAATAAGGAAGTCGAGTCGTGCTGCAGGCGACTTTGACAAAAACTAACCCGGCAGCAAGAGAGACTGTTTATGAAATCGTGGATATGTCCAGGTTTTAATAGAATAGAATAGAATAGAATGCCTTTATTGTCATTATACACAGGTACAATGAGATTAAGCAACCACCAAACAGTGCAGTACAGATTAAAACAGGAATAAGATAAGATAAAATAAAATAAATAAAAGTATAAAATAAGATAAGATAAGATGGGTACGTAGTCCCGATAAAAATATATCCACATGTCTATGTACATTGCAGTAAGAAAATATCTAAATCTATGTATGAAATTCACAGCTGAAAAATACGTCTATACAGGTATTGCACGGAATTAACAGGTATTGCACGGAATTAAATAAATATACCTATATGACTATTGCACAGGGGTTACAAATTTGAGTTCAGCAGGGTTATTGCCTGGGGGAAGAAGCTGTTTTTAAATCTGTTTGTTCTGGTCTTGAGGCACCTGTAGCGCCTCCCGGAGGGCAGCAGGGCAAACAGACCAGAGCTAGGGTGAGAGCTGTCCTTTTGGATATTTTTGGCTCTGCAGAGGCAGCGAGAGGTGTAGATGTCCGTTAGGGAAGGGAGAGAGAGCAGCCGATGGTCTTTTGTGCTGTCTTTATGACTCTCTGTATCCTCCCCTTGTCTGCTACAGAGCAGCTGCCATACCACACTGTGATGCAGTATGTCAGCAGGCTCTCGATTGATGAACGGTAGAAGGTCAGCAGTAAGGTGGAATTCAGCTTGTGCTTCCTGAGGATTCTCAGGAAGTGTAGCCGCTGCTGAGCCTTCTTGATGATGGCGGTGACGTTCTCTGTCAGGAGATGGTGGCCGAGATAGTCACGCCCAGAAACTTGATGGTGCGAACACGCTCCACACTCTCGCCGTTGATGTAGAGGGGGCTGGGTCCGTGCGGTGCCTCCTGAAGTCAATGATGATCTCCTTGGTTTTCTTGGTGTTTAGAACAAGATTGTTCTCAGAGCACCAAGCAACCAGCTTCAGGACCTCCTCTCTGTAGGCCGCCTCATCAGCCCTGGAGATGAGACCGACCACCGTGGTATCGTCTGCAAACTTGACGAAGAGGTTGTCCTTGTGGGCCGGCCTGCAGTCTTGGGTGTAGAGGCAGTACAGGAGGGGGCTCAGCACGCACCCCTGTGGGGAGCCGATGCTCAGCGTGCGGGTTGAGGAGAGGTGGGGGCCAAGTCTCACAGTCTGGGGTCGGGACGTTAGGAAGTCCTTTATCCAGGCACATGTGAGAGGGGGAGGCCAATGGTGTCCAGTTTGTAGCATAACCTGTCCGGTATTATTGTATTGAAGGCTGAACTGTAATCCACAAAGAGCATCCGGACGTATCTCTGCTGCTGCTCCAGGTGTTCCAGCGCAGAGTGAAGAGCTATGGCTACGGCGTCCTCGGTGGATCTGTTAGCACGGTATGCAAACTGGTGGGAGTCAAAGTCTGGGGGGAGATGGTCCTTGATGTGCTGCAGAACGAGTCTCTCAAAGCACTTCATAATCACCGGGGTGAGTGCCACTGGTCGGTAATCATTCAGGCTGGTGATGGGAGACTTCTTCGCACAGCAAATGAGCGTACTGTACCTTTAATTGATCTGGGTCAAATATAAACTAGCGTTGTCTTTAGGAAAGAAGCCCTTTTTTTAAAGCGGTATATGTGGATCATGGATGAGCAGGAGAGTAACCTCGAATGGTTGGCGAGGAGGGATGCTCAATTAAAGCGTTACACCGTTTCCATAAATAATCTCAAACTGAAATCTCATTAAGTATGTCACCATTAACAGTGTCAGCTGTCTCCTGATCCATCCATCACCACGTGATGAAAGCCTTTCCCTTTATGAACGTATATAGGACACATGACTGACACTTCCATCCGTAGTGGCTTACAATACACCATTGATTGCATAGAAATGCACTGCCTGTGGATACCTTGGCAACGAAAGCTTCTAATCTCCCCTTCAAGCTAAGGAATCCAATGCTGTCTTAAGAGTCTCATGCTGTGCAATTATAGACACTAGACAAAGCAGAGCTCTTCTGAAGTTCACTCGATGGGGGATAGCTCATCCGCAATAGCGCTTGCTGCAAAAAAAAAAAAAAAAATGCTTAACGAACAAAAAAAAAGTTACGAGACGAGTTTAGCGAGATATAAAAGGTCAGCGCTGCTGTGATGAACAAAAGAAAAAAAACAAAAAATAAGTTTCTGATCTCCGACCGCTATTTTGACAGGCCTGATTAATTTGCGCCCTATTTTAGCCCTTTCAGGTCCCTAAGGCTGAGAAGGTCAGGAAAGAGCCGGTCAGGGGTCTACACAGGCTTGACAAGTCCTCCTCCTCCTCCACTAGGATTGATAAACACCCACACCATACATGCTAATAATAAATGAGGTCGTCAACAAGGCCGGTCAGAACTCCTGCAGCGTTCTGACAGACATGATAAATACAGGGCTGTGATAGTGCGTGGGAGTGCTGTGGGGTTTGTGTTTACCTGGCTGATGCCCAGACACAGAGCCAGCAGGACAGAACCAGCCCTCTGGACAGGAGAGGTCAGCTCTGGTTTGACCCCAGGAGGGGCAGTAGGACCCAGGGGGGCACGTCTGGCAGTCAGCCACCGACTCAGCACCAGCCCATCTCAGGAAGGAACCTTTGAAAACAGGGAATTGAATCAAATCAAATCAAATGTATTTGTACAGCACATTTAATACACATGGGCAATTAAGCAGAAACATAAATGGAACAAAAATAAAAAGAGTAATGAATAAATAACTTTTCAGCTAGTGACACTTCCTCAGGTAAGGACCAGTGAGCCTTCAGTCTTCAGTCTGGTTTTCGCACACTCCACAGCACAGAAACTGCACTCATTAAGGTTACCAATGATCTCCTCACCTCCGCTGATGCTGGGGCCCTCAACATTCTCATCCTGTTAGACCTTAGTGCAGCCTTTGACACAGCGTGTCACACACTACTTATTTCTAGGCTGCAATCGTTGGGAGTTGAGGGCACTGCACTCTCTCTTCTTCAGACATATCTCACAAACAGACATAAATTCATATCACTTAATGGATTCACTTCTGATACGTCCCCAGTCGCACAGGTTGTTCCCCAGGCCTCTGTCCTGGGGCCCCTCCTGTTCATAATCTATATCATTCCTCTTGGTCAAATTATCAGACATTTCAACTTCAATTTCCACTGCTATGCCGATGACACACAGATCTACATCAGCACAACTTCACTCGATAATCCTCCACTTGCCTGTATTGAACACTGCTTATCTACAATAAACCACTGGATGCAGGGAAACTATCTCATACTGAACAGCAATAAAAGGGAACGCCTCTTAATTGGCATCAAACACACCCTAACTAAAGTTGGCAATATCTCAATCTCCATTGATGGTCTTACAGTCTCCCCCTCCACTTTAGTGCGCAATATTGGCGTATTAATGGACTCCACTCTTTGGTTTAGCTCTCATGTCAATAACATGGTCAAATTATCCTTCTTCCATCTTAGAAACATCCGACCATCCCTTTCCCAGAGTACAGCTGCCAAACTCTTTCACTCATTCATCTTCTCCCATCTTGATTACTGCAACTCACTTCTTTTCGGCATCAGCGCAACCTCCCTCCATAAACTCCAACTGGTTCAAAACTCTGCTGGTCGTCTTCTCACCTCTACAAAATCTTCTGTGCACATAACCCCCGAACTCTTTGATCTTTACTGGCTTCCGGTCAGACAGCGTATCACCTACAAAATCCTTTTCCTCACCTACAAAGCTTTACACAATTTGGCCCTTCCCCACCTCACTGAACTGCTCCAACCTTACCATCCTACCCGGACACTACGTTCCTCTGCAGATAGGCAACTGGTCATTCCACAAGCAAAACTGAAGCATTTTGGGGAGCGTACATTTTCTAGGGCAGCACCTAAATTATGGAACTCTCTCCCTCCTCTAATTTGAAATTCCAACTCACTATTAATCTTTCAAACCCCCCTTAAAACCTATCTTTTCACCCTATCATACCCTAGTTCACTCTGTTCAGATTCTGGTCCCTTTCTTTTACTGATACTATCCATTTGCTTACTTATAGTTAGAACTGTTGTTGCTGTCTGTCTGTTATACTATTTCTGTCTAATTGTTTATTTTTGTCATGTTATCAATGTTGATGCTGTGAAGCTGTGATGCTGTCTCTCCCACTGCAGTCTCCCACTGTCTCTCCCACTGACTCTCCCTCTGTCTCTCCCACTGCCTCTCCCACTGTCGTCTCCCACTGCGGTCTCCCACTGTCTCTCCCACTGTCTCTCCCACTGTCTCTCCCTCTCCCTCTCCCACTGCCTCTCCCACTGCCTCTCCCACTGCCTCTCCCACTGCCTCTCCCATTGTCTCCTCCACTGTCTCCCCCACTGCCTCTCCCACTGCCTCTCCCTCTGTCTCTCCCACTGCAGTCTCCCACTGCCTTTCCCACTGTCTCCCCCACTGTCTCCTCCATTGTCTCCTCCACTGTCTCTCCCACTGTCTCTCCCTCTGAAGTCTCCCATTGTCTCTCCCACTGTAGTCTCCCACGGTCTCTCCCACGGTCTCTCCCACTGTCTCCCATTGAAGTCTACCACTCTCTCTCCCACTCTTTCCACCTGAAGCCTCCCACTGTCTCTCCCACTCTCTCACACTGTCTCTCCTATGGTCTCTCCCACTCTCTCCCACTGAAGCCTCCCACTCTCTCTCCCACTGTCTCTCCCACTGTCTCTCCCACGGTCTCTCCCACTGAAGCCTTCCACTGTCTCTCCCACTCTCTCACACTGTCTCTCCTATGGTCTCTCCCACTCTCTCCCAATGAAGCCTCCCACTCTCTCTCCCACTGTCTCTCCCACTGAAGTCTCCCACTGCAGTTTCCAGAGTGTGTGGCACAGGATGTCGCACTGTCTGATCAATGCCCCTCTCCTCTGGGCAACCATCCTCCTCCTCCTCCACCTCCTTCTCCTCCTCTTCCTCCTCCTCCTCCTCCAAGGGGCTTCAAATGGGAAATGTGACTGTGGTTTCATTATTAATCCTGGCAAAGAACATTGAACACGCACAGACGAACGAGCACACACACACACACACACACACACACACACACACACACACACACACACACACACACACACACACACACACACACACACACACACACACACACACACACACACAGCTTAGTGGAAACAGCATGACAATCTAATCTATTGCATAATAACCTTTAAAGGACGCCGGGGCAGCTAGCTCTCTCCGTTAAGTAGCTTCAAAAAGCTGCTCTCATTGACAGCTTTACTGCTTTCCAATTAAGTCTGACGAGGGCTACGAGGTGCTCAGAGAACAGTGGGGTAGTCACACAGGAAGTCAGAGAGCAGTGAGGTAGTCACACAGGAAGTCAGAGAGCAGTGAGGTAGTCACACAGGAAGTCAGAGAGCAGTGAGGTAGTCACACAGGAAGTCAGAGAGCAGTGAGGTAGTCACACAGGAAGTCAGAGAGCAGTGAGGTAGTCACACAGGAAGTCAGAGAGCAGTGAGGTAGTCACACAGGAAGTCAGAGAGCAGTGAGGTAGTCACACAGGAAGTCAGAGAGCAGTGGGGTAGTCACACAGGAAGTCAGAGAGCAGTGGGGTAGTCACACATGAAGTCAGGGACAGCAGCGGTTAGTCTCTGGAGGATATGGCTGCACACTCTTCCTCAGGAGACAGGGTGATCTATGGTGTACGTCCGGGACGCTGAGTATACAAAATGGCAGGGCCATTATTTTTACTGGAGGCTTAATTTTCTGCTTTAATGTATTTATGAAAGTTGACATGATTTGCTTTGTTGGTTGACGCTCAGATGCGAAAGAGATGTGGAGGTACTTTATTTTATTATGAGGCTGAATGTGTGGTTCACAGTGTCAAAGGGGCAGTATTAGGGTGAGGGTGTGGGTAAAGGTTAGGTTTAGGGTTAGGGTGAGGGTGAGGATAAAGGTTAGGGGTTAGGGTTAGGGTCCTATGTACTGTGACAGTAACCTGGGGGACAATGTTTGGACAATGCAGTCCCGTTGGGTTAGGGGTTAGGGTTAGGGGTTAGGGGTTAGGGTGAGGGTTAGGTTAGGGGTTAGGGTCAGGGTCCTAAGTGACAGTAACCTGGGGGACAGGGTTTTGACAATGCAGTCCCGTTGGGTTAGGGGTTAGGGTTAGGGTTAGGGGTTAGGGGTTGGGGTGAGGGTAAAGGTTAGGGGTTAGGGTCAGGGTCATAAGTGACAGTAACCTAGGGGACAGGGTTCTGGCAATGCGGTCCCGTTGGGTTAGGGGTTAGGGTTAGGGTTAGGGGTTGGGGGTTGGGGTGAGGGTAAAGGTTAGGGGTTAGGGTCAGGATCATAAGTGACAGTAACCTGGGGGACAGGGTTCTGGCAATGCGGTCCCATTGGGACAATAGTGTCCTGCGGGACACACGTCTCCATGGTTACGGTCCAGACTTGGGCCAGCAGTGGGACCGGTTGGGTTGTTTCCTGTAACACAGACAAAAGGCTTATAGTGAGAGTCATTACTCAAAGACTGAAAGATCTTTGTGTTATTTTGAAAGGTCATGGGAACTCTTTTTCAGTACACTCTCTGGAACATGAAGATAGACAAAATACGAAGTATAAAAAATGCACGTTTAATAACAGATAACAATAAGAGTTTGATGCAATTTAGTTGTTGGAAAGTTAGTTAGACCGTTTGAGTGACAGCTTCAACCCTGAAAACCGCCTGTAAACAAACTCAAACAGAGTTACTTATTTATAATTGTATATCATTACCTCCATCATTAAATGGAATTGTGCCCTTGTATGTGAATGTAAAAGTATTAAAATCCAGGGTTATAAAAAACGTGTGGGCAGCACGGTGGCTCAGTGGGTAGCACTGTTGCCTTACAGCAAGGTCCTGGGTTCAATCCCCACCTGACCCAAGTTGTGTGGAGTTTGTGTGTTCTCCCTGTGTTTGCGTGGGTTTCCTCCCACAGTCCAAAAACATGCAGGTTAATTGGTGACTCTAAATTGTCCGTAGGCGTGAATGTGAGTGTGAGTTGTTGTCTATCCCTATGTGTCGGCCCTGTGATAGACTGGCGACCTGTCCAGGGTGTACCCTGCCTCTCACCCTGTGTCAACTGGCATAGGCTCCAGCCCCCCGTGACCCTGCATAGGATAAGCGGTATAGCTAATGGATGGACATAAAAAATTATTAATACCACATTTCTTTCTTTCTCCCTTCCTTCATCCCTCCCTCCCTCTAACATAATACTTGAGGTGTTGAGTCTCGGTGTGGCTGTCCTGGACTGTAGGGGGCAGTAGTGTCCGGCTCTGCAGGCTCCCGTTGGGGACGAGAGGCCCTCAGTCTCACAGTACAGACCAGGAACACACGACTCACAGGCCGACACTGACCACGCACCTAAAGGAAACGCCACCACACACACACACATTCAAACACCGCTTGATTGTGTGCTGAATGTAGACATACCACACATAAACCTAATTTCAATCACATTAACTTTTGTTTATATAATACTTTTAAAAATATATCTAAACTACAAGTTACAGTATTGCATTAACTACACAGTGAACACACACCAGGAAAGGTGGATTATTTAAATTGCCATTTACTAAAACATGTGTTTTAGGGAGAAGGAAAACCAATGGGACCTTGTGTGGAGCTGAAAGTGCCTGTGGGGCAAGGTAGCATGTGGCTGGAACCCTGAGGGCAATAGGACCCAGCGGTGCATCTGCCACCTGTAGGGCTTCCCTCTGGCTGAAAGGAAGCAGAGCCAAGGATACACACATACCTGGGGAGCAAAGAGAGAGGGAGAGAAAGAGAGGGGAGAGAAAGAGAGGAGGGAGGGAGAGGGGGACAGCAGGGGAGGAGAGGGAGGAGGATAGAGAGGGGGAGCGAGAGGGGGAGGAAAGGGAGGAGGATAGAGAAAGAGAGGGGGAGGGCGAGGGAGAAAGCAGGGGAGGAAGATGGAGAGGGAGAGAACAGCGGAGGAGAGGGATGAGGATAGAGAGAGGGAGCGAGAGGGGGAGGAAAGGGAGGAGGATAGAGAAAGAGAGGGGGAGGGAGAGGGAGAGAGCAGGGGATGAGAGGGAGGAGGGAGAGGGAGAGAGAGGGATGAGAGAGAGGATAGAGAGAGGGAGAGAGGGGGAGGAAAGAGAGAGGGAGAGAGCAGAGAGAGGAGGAGGAGAGGGAGAGAACAGGGGATGAGAGGGAGGAGGATAGAGAGAGGGAGAGAGAGGGGGAGGAAAGGGAGGAGAGGGAGAGAGCAGGGGAGGAGGAGGGAGAGGGAGAGAGAAGATGAGAGGGCGGAGGATAGAGAGAGGGAGAGAGAAGGGGGAGGAAAGGGAGGAGAGGGAGAGAGCAGGGAGGAGGAGGGAGAGGGCGAGAACAGGGGATGAGAGTGAGGAAGATAGAGAGAGGGGGAGAGAGGGGGAGAACAGGGGAGGAGGGCAAGGGAGAAGATAGAGTTGGGAGATGGAGGAGTTGGGAGAAAGCAGGGGATGAGACGGAAAGGGAGAAGATGGAGTTGGGAGATGGAGGAGTTGGGAGAAAGCAGGGGAGGAGACGGAAAGGGAGAAGATGGAGGGAGGAGGGAGGTGAGACGAGATGGAGGAGGGAGAGGCGAGGGAGGTGGAAGGAGGGAGGATGGAGGAGGGAGGAGAAAGCAGGGAGGAGAGCATATAAAGATGGGGAGTGTTCAAAGAAAGTATCAGAGAACGATATAGAATAAAATAGATATTATCACATAAAAGCATGAACTTGGACTTGGTTTTACGTAATGTTTAAATTCTCTACACATGTATCGTCTCGCTAATTTCATTACAACAAGACAAAGTCAACAGTGTGAAAACAAATGGAAAAACAAAACTCCAGGTGTTTTTTGGGGGGGGTGGTGGCCAGCGTCTCTCACCCAGCAGAACACTCCCCTGTTGGGGCAGCAAGGCCGGCAGAGGCACAGTATCTCCCTGGAGGACATGGCTGACAACCAGCCTCACTAGACAGCATCGTCTGGCTGCCCAGACTACCTGGAGGGCAGGGGAACGCCACGCCGGACAGTGTGCCTAGAAACACACACACAAGCACACACACGCACGGACGCATACACAGGTACACACACACCCACAAGCACACACACACACACACAAACACACACACACACACAGAAACAGACACATACACACACACACACACACACACACAGGCACGCACACATACACACACACACACACACACACACACACACACACACACACACAGACTCACACACACATGCATACAGAGACTCTCACATACACACGGTCAAGGGCACACACACACACACACACACACACACACACAAACGTTATCTGGCCACCCAGAGATACATATTATCACAGCAATTATCTGTGTTTACACTTGAGCTTTCAGTCGTAGACATTTCAGGTTTATCCCTTGTGTGATTTGTAAGGTTTTGTAGTTGGTGTCTAAACAGGGAGCCAGCACCAGCCCAGGCCTTGCACAGACACAACACCACAAGCACAGATGGCAGACAACAGCGAAGGGCACGGTCGCTAACATTAGCAGCCGTTAAATCAGATTACTCATTTAACACAAGGAGAGGGAGGGCGCGGGAGAGCGGGGGGCTAAATTGCTTCACTTGGTTTTGTGATTCTCGATGTAAGAGAAAAAAAAATGTACAACGAAACATTCATGAGGTCATTGCCAGCTGGTCTGTCTGGAAAGTCTGTTGAAGCAGATGGATGAGGGCAGAGGCGCATGGTGTAATAATCCTAAACACTGCCATCACAAAATCATATCTACATCATCAGATTAGAGAGGCCTGAACAGACGACTCTCACGTAAACACACAGGGTGGATCGAGGACGCCAGGGCAGCAGGATCGAACGTTATGAATGGTGATAATTACACATACTTATCAAAACATTTAAATCACGTTTTTTGATTGATGATTCATTCCACTATACAATTAGTTTGAAGTTTAAGTGTGGCTGTCTGGTTCTCTCTCAGCTCCATCAAACTGATTAAATAATGTCTGGCGAGGTTCTTTTCTGGAACAGATATGCTTTGTTCAGGGACTCGGTTTTTCTGTAGCACCTACAGCTGGGACAGTGAGCAACAATGTGAACTATAACAATATGATTTCTAATCAGAGCATTGTAAACTTCACAGCCATTTCCCAGTTTGTATCTCTGTGTGGAGAGAGGAGAAATGATTTCCAAGTAAAGTTTGGCTGTTTTTGTTTTTTGAATAGTGAAGTGATCTGTTTCCAGCTGGGTTACCGCACGGCCACTTCAAGCTGCCAGGAGTACCAACAGATGGTCCAGAAACCGAAATGGAACAGCAAGTGGCACTTGTTAGGAATGGGATGAGAAACTAATCATAATAATCTTTAATCATTGCAGTTTGTCCAAAACCAGATGCCCATTTGTTTTGCTAGAGGACAATAAGCTCCACAGGAAAACTAGTGTGCTTATCAAATAATAACAACATCATCATAACCACATAGGAAAAGGGTTGGCCACTGAAAAAAGAAGTAAGAAGTATACAGTATACAGTGCATCCGGAAAGTATTCATACCCCTTCACTTTTTCCACATTTTATTATGTTACAGCCTAATTACAAAATGGATTAAATAAAAAAAAATTCTCAACATTCTACACACAATACCGCATAATGACAAAGTGAAAAACATTTTTACATTTTTTTTGCAAATGTATTAAAAATAAATAAATAAAATATCACATGTACATAAGTAGTCACACCCTTTACTCAATACTTGTTTGAAGCACCTTTGGCAGCAATTATAGCCTCAAGTCTTCTTGAGTATGATGCTACAAGCTTGGCACACCTATTTTGGGGCAGTTTCTCCCATTCTTCTTTGCAGATCTTCTCAAGCTCCATCAGGTTGGATGAGGAGCATCGGTGCACAGCCATTTTCAGATCTCTCCAAAGATGTTCAATCGGGCTCTGGTTGGGCCACTCAAGGATATTCACAGACTTGTCCCGAAGCCACTCCTTTGTTATCTTGGCTGTGTGCTTAGGGTCGTTGTCCTGTTGGAAGGTGAACCTTCGCCCCAGTCTGAGGTCCAGAGCAGTCTGGAGCAGGTTGGATCTCTCTGTACATTGCTGCATTCATCTTTCCCGTGATCCTGACTAGTCTCCCAGTTCCTGCTGCTGAAAAGCACCCCCACAGCATGATGCTGCCACCACCATGCTTCACTGTAGGGATGGTATAGGCCAGGTGATGAGCAGTGCTTGGTTTCCTCCAGACATGACGCTTGGCATTCAGGCCAAAGAGTTTAATCTTGGTTTCATCAGACCAGATAATTTTGTTTCTGAGTCCTTTAGGTGCCTTTTGGCAAGCTCCATGCGGGCTGTCATGTGCCTTTTACTGAGGAGTGGCTTCCGTCTGGCCAGTCTACCATAAAGGCCTGATTGATGGAGTGCTGCAGAGATGGTTGTCCTTCTGGAAAGTTCTCCCATCTCCACAGAGGAACACTGGAACTCTGTCAGAGTGACCATCGGGCTCTTGGTCACCTCCCTGACCAAGGCCTTTCTCCCCCGATTGCTCAGTTTGGCCGGGCGGCCAGCTCTGGGAAGAGTCCTGGTGGTTCCAAACTTCTTCCATTTGCGAATGATGGAGACCACTGTGCTCATTGGGACCTTCAATGCTGCAGAAATGTTTTTTTACCCTTCCCCAGATCTGTGCCTTGATACAATCCTGTCTCAGAGGTCTACAGACAACTCCTTGGACTTCATGACTTGGTTTGTGCTCTGACATGCACTGTCAACTGTGGGACCTTATATAAACAGGTGTGTGCCTTTCCAAATCATGTCCAATCAATTGAATTTACCACAGGTGGACTCCAATCAAGTTGTAGAAACATCTCAAGGATGATCAGTGGAAACGGGATGCACCTGTGCTCAATTTTGAGTGTCACAGCAAAGGGTGTGACTACTTATGCACATGTGATATTTAATTTTTTTATTTTTAATACATTTGCAAGAAACTCTAAAAAAAACTTTTTCACTTTGTTGTTATGCAGTATTGTATGTAGAATGTTGAGACATTTTTTTTATTTAATCCATTTTGGAATTAGGCTGTAACATATTAAAATGTGGAAAAGGTGAAGGGGTATGAATACATTCCGGATGCACTGTAAATATCAATAATGATTTTTTTTGTGGATTTGCTCGACAGGTAAGGAGAAATTTGTGGTGCTCACATCATAAAGTTTAATACGGGCAAAAGTTTATGTTAGCTAATAACGAGAAGAAACATCTACATTACAATGCCTTTACTAATAGTGAACCTGGTTTAATGCTTCATTTCATCCAAAAACAATCATCTGCACCCTCGAAAATATAGTCAGGCACATGTTCAACTCAACAAGTTGATGTTAACCTGAAAAAAAAGTGCATATTGACTCTATTTTCATCAGTAGTATTATGGGCAAGTTTCCCAGCCAAAAATTAAGCCTAGTGTTAGATTAAAAAACATTTTCAATGGAGAATCTCCATTGACAGTGAGATTTCGTCTAGATCTAGGCTTAATCCCTGTCCGGGAATCTGGCCTATAACGTATAGTGTGAGTCTTACCGGGTGGGCAGAAGTGTCCTCTGGGACAAGGTGTAGGTGTGTGTGTCCCAGCCATCTCACTGGTGTCAGCTCCCCCAGCTCCCCCAGCCCCCCCAGCCTCCACAGGCCCCCCAGCCTCCACAGGCCCAGCACAGTAAAAACCTCCTGGACAAATCTCACACTCCTCCTGCAATAGGGTGGAAAGAGCATTTTGATTATATACAGAATAAATAAATCCAACTTAACACAGAGTGTCTTTGCCATGTCTCTGCGGTATCTATCACAGTATCCCATTCTACTTTATTTAGCAATTTATATTTTCCAGCCACTGGCAAAAACCACAAATAGCCCAGAACATGGCAAAGGAAATGAAGCAACAATGGAATAATGAGCGTCTTTATTGCTGACATTTCACTGCTCAATGTGGTGTTTCTCCCTCTTTAATGCTCTGCCTTAGCACCTGCAAATTGGATGTAACAATTGTCTACCAATTTCAGCACGTACAGTAAAGTAATGGTCTGTGCACTGTCAAATTTAGTTGCCTCATGTTTGAAGGAAAGCGTCACTAATCAATTTTATATGACTGTACTTTTGTACAGGCATTATTCCATATTATAACCCAGTAAAAAAAAATTGTTTTATAGTGTTCATCTTGCCTGGAGGTAAAAAGAAAACTATAGAAAAATAAAAAGCCCTGCCCCTTTGACACTACACCAGCAGAATCAAATGTTTAGCAGTATCTGAAATTGTTTCCCACTGCTTGTAAATCCAGGTCTGTTATGGCACTGGAAGCAAATGTGATAAATCTTCAACCTCCTCTTTATAGACTTGACAAAATCAATCATTCCCACTGAGGAGACAAACCCTCCTCTTGCTCTGCCAGATTGAGTTTGACAGTCATCTCTCAGGCCCCGTCCTCCTGGTAGCTACGTGTGGAATAATCTAATCTGCTGTCTCCTACCACACATACCACACATAGCCAATCATCTCCTGCTCTCCTCCTACCACACATAAACCCACTGACGCTAACTCCACTAGCCAATGTCTCCTGTCTCTCCCTACCACACGTAAACCCACTGACGCTAACTCCACTAGCCAATGTCTGCTGTCTCCCCCTACCACACATAAACCCACTGACGCTAACTCCACTAGCCAATGTCTCCTGTCTCTCCCTACCACACAGAAACCCACTGACGCTAACTCCACTAGCCAATGTCTCCTGTCTCCCCCTACCACACAGAAACCCACTGACGCTAACTCCACTAGCCAATGTCTCCTGTCTCTCCCTACCACACATAAACCCACTGACGCTGACTCCACTAGTCACTTTCAATCTTTGTCTGAAGCGTTTGGCACTGAGACGCTAAAAGAGCGACCGCTCTTCCTCCTCCTCCTCCTCCTCCTCCTCCTTCTTCGTACCTGTCCAGGTAAATTCTGATAGGTTCCAGGTAGACATGGCACTGGAGCAGAGCTACCAGGCGGGCACATGGATCCAGGGGAGCAGAGT
Organism: Galaxias olidus; assembly: GCA_026901105.3. NCBI lineage: Eukaryota > Metazoa > Chordata > Actinopteri > Galaxiiformes > Galaxiidae > Galaxias > Galaxias olidus. The sequence goes on from JAPMUY010003210.1 coordinate 187,637, forward strand.
AGTGAGGCGGGCTGGCTGGCGTGGAGCCTGGCCGGGCAGTAGAAACCAGCAGGACACCGCTGAGAAGGGAAAGAGAGCCCTCTGCTGGCACAAATAAACCCTGCAGGGAAAAGAGGAGGGGGAAAAGGGGGAAAATAAAGAGACAGATAAACAAAACGGATGAATACAGAATGAAGTGGAGTGCGGGCAAGAAAGAGAGAGAGAGAGAGAGAGAGAGAGAGAGAGAGAGAGAGAGAGAGAGAGAGGGGTAGGAGAAAGAGAGAGGGACAGAGAGAGAGAGATGATATAGAGACAGAGAGAGACACAGAGAGAGAAAGAGACAGAGAGAGAGAGAGAGAGAGAGAGAGAGAGAGAGAGAGAGAGAGAGAGAGAGAGAGACCAGACAGAAACCGAGTATATTCACAAACACACTGTTTGCTACATGGCTTCCAGTGACACATCCTGACCCTGAGGATTCCTTCAGTCAATTCCACAAACATCACTCTCTCCTCCCCTCTTCCTCAAACATCCCTCTCTCCTCCCCTCTTCCTCTTCCTCAGACATCACTCTCTCCTCCCCTCTTCCTCTCATCACACATCCCTCTCTTCCTCCCCTCTTCCTCAGACAGACCTGGGGAGCAGAGCAGGCAGTCGGCTAGCTGTGTGTTCCCACTCTGGTTACTGTAGTGGTCTGGAGGACAGGGGAGGGGAACAGACGACCCTGGCGGACAGTAGTGACCTTTGGGACAGACGTCTCCTAGGCAGACACCAACACAAAGAGTCACGACCTTTGACCCTAAATCACAGGTGGTAACAACAGAACCGCTCTGATGTTCAGTAAGGGACAGTGGGTCAGAAGTAGCCATTCCTCAGAAGACACAAGTGACCACTGAAGCAGCCATTCCTCAGAGGACACAAGTGACCACTGAAGCTGTGTTGTGCTGAGGTGAGGTCACCTGTCAGGCCGTCCGCGGGTCGGGGAGACCTGGCCCCAGAGAGACAGTAGTGACCAGCACTGCACTGGCCTGATGCTGACCTCTGACCTGGAGAACTGCAAAACCACCCTGAGGAGAGGAGAGGAGAGGAGAGGAGAGGAGAAGAGAGGAGGACAGGAGAGGAAAAGAAAGAGATGAGAGCAGAGGAGAGGAGAGAAGAAGAGAGAGGAGAGGAGAGGAGCGGAGAGAAGAGAGGAGGGGAGAGGAGAGGAGAAGAGAGGGAGGGAGAGAGAGGAGAAGAGAGGAGAGGGAGAGGGAGAGGAGAGGAGAGAGAGGAGAGGAGAGGAGAGGAGAGGAGAAAAAGGGGAGAGGAGAGGAGAGGAGAGGAGAGGAGAGAGGAGAGGAGAGGAGAGGGAGAGGAGAGAGAGAGAAGAAGAGAGAGGGAAGAGAGGAGAGGAGAGGAGAGGAGAGGAGAGGGGAGAGGAGAGGAGAGGAGAGGAGAGAGAGAGAGGAGAGAGGAGAAGAGAGGAGAATAGAGGAGAGAAGGAGAGGAGAGAGAGAGGAGAAGGAGGAGAAGAGAGGAGGGAGAGGAGAGGAGAGGAGAGGAGAGGAGAGAGGAGAGGAGAAAAAAAGAGAAGTGAGGAGAGGAGAGGAGAGGAGAGGAGAAGAGAGGAGAGGGGAGGAGAGGAGAGAGGAGAGGAGAGGAGAGGAGAGAAGAGGAGAGGAGAGGAGAGGAGAGAGAGGGGGGAAGTGGGGGAGAGGTGTGAAGAGAGGGAGAGGAGAGGAGAGGAGAGGAGAGGAGAGAAGAGGAGAGGAGAGTAGGGAAAATGTGGTAAGCCAAGATGAAAAAAGGTAGAGAAGGAGGTGTAAAGAGAGATTAGTAAATGTTTGCCTCTGTGAACTACAGAACCCATACTATTAGAGTGTTTTATTCATGAAGGAACGTAGAGGCGGCTGTTTGGTTCCTAATGCTATTCATTGGATAGGATCCGGAGAGCAGATACATTTGTGCATGGACCCAATCTTTGAAAACCTTCCCCATTATATCTGGGTGTATACTCGCCAGGGTACCTGCCTTCACCATCCTTTAGATTACAACTTTTAATCCTTCCAAGCTGTAGCTGCCCACATCTGTCTGCAGGGTAGGAAGGCTTAGGAAAAGTTGCACTGAACTAAAAAATTCAGGAGAAAATACAAACTTGGCTTACCAAGCACAGCATAGTTGAGCTGCTTGAATACATTTCATTCTAAAACTAACAGGATTAATCGTCAATCCAACTATTTCCCAGATCGTTAGTCTCTTCTCTCTTTTGAACAGAACATGCATTTGTCAGCCTTAATTAAACTTATTTAAAGTGAACGTTTTGTGCTTCAGAGGTTTCTTGCCATGCTGAAATATTCATAGGGGTTCCAGCTGTAGCTTTAATCTCAGGCTGACCTGGAGGGCAGGGCAGGCAGTGGTCCGGGCTGCTCATCCTGACCTCAGGGTTAATGGAGCCGGCTGGACACGGGTTCTGATGAGCAGTTCTGGTACCGGACGGGCAGTAGTGACCCCGGGGACACTCGTAGGTCTCCGACGGAGACAAGGTGCTGTTGCCAGGGCAATAGAAACTGGACAAAGACCAATCATATAAAGTCTCTTCTTGGTGCCTTACTACAATGCTTGTGTATGCATGTGTATGGGTTGGAGTATGTGCATATGCAATACAACACTGTACAATAATTAATTAATGTTTTATGCTGATATTTGCATCTTGGCCAGCGCTCCCTTTTTAAAAGATATATTAATCTCAATGGGACTCGCCTGGTTTATTAATGTATCAAAAAGTGCAAGAGTTTGCAGAATGAGTTATTAATAATTTCAGTTGAATATGTGTTTTACGTGTGACAGAAGAATAAATGAAGGCACGCATGCAGCAGATGTGCTTGTGTGTGTAAGTGTGTGTGTGTGTGCGTTGTCAAGGCAGACAGTGCATCCTAAAAGTGTGTGCTCATGTAGGTGTGAGTGTGTGTGTGTGAGCGTGTATGTGTGCTGCGTCCAGGCAGACAGAGTACGCTACCAGTGTGTGTGTGTGTGTGTGTGTGTGTGTGTGTGTGTCTGTGTGTGTGTGTGTGTGTGTGTGTGTGTGTGTGTGTGTGTGTGTGTGTGTGTGTGTGTGTGTGTGTGTGTGTGTGTGTGTGTTTGTGAAGCCCATACCCCTGTGAGCATGGCTTACAGCTGGCCTTGCCCTCTGCTGTAGTGATGCTGCCCTCGGGGCAGAGCTGGGGTTCTGCTGAGCCCGCTGGACAGAAATAGCCTGGAGGGGGAGAGCAGCCACCCAGTCAACACATAGCTCTGCTCCACACGCACACACACACACACACACGGAGATAAACACCTCCCGTGTACGGCACACAACGCGTCTCACACACACACACACACACACACACACACACACACACTAACACACAGATAAACACCTACTGTGTCCAGCACACCACACACACACACACACACACACACAGATAAATACTCTGCTACCACATACTGCTGATCTCTGACCGCGGCAGCACACACACATACACACACACACACACACACACACACACACACACACACAGATAAACACCTACCATGTCCAGCACACCACGCCCACAGAGGTGAACACGTACCTTGTACAGCACACACACACATATGAACTGTTACCGTATGAACAGCCACCCAGTCAACACATCCTTAGCCCTGCTCCACTGTCACATACATATGCGCGCACGCACACACACACACACACACACACACACACACACACACACACACACACACACACACACACACACACACACACACACACACAGATGCACACGTACTGTGTGTACAGTCAGGCAAGCATATTTAACAACACTAACACATAGAAGAGCATTTATGAAATGATAGAATGGCCTTGTCATCTACTTTAAAAGAGAGAGAGAGAGAGAGATAGAGAGATAGAGAGAGAATAACCGCAAGAGATAGTCTGAGAGAAAGACAGGGAAAGGAGCTTCTTTGTAAGTGTGTGTGTGTGTTTCAGAGCATACCTGTGTGTGTGTTTGTGTGGGTGAGTATGTGTGTGTGTGTGTGTGTGTGTGTGTGTGTGTGTGTGTGTGTGTGTGTGAGTGTGTGTGTGTGTGTGTGTGTGTGTGTGTGTGTGTGTGTGAGTATGTGTGTGTGTGTGAGTGAGTATGTGTGTGTGTGTGTGTGTGTGCTGCGTGTGTGTGTGTGTGTGTGTGTGTGTGTGTGTGTGTCACCTCTGTGTGTGTGTGTGTGTGTGTGTGTGTGTGTGTGTGCCCCGCAGTAAAAACCTTCCCAGCATGTGTGTGTGTGCGACATGGCAGAAGTAATGTGTCCTCCTGGGAGAGAGAGGCAGAGAGACCTTACAGTTAACCCTATCAGTGTACAGGGGGAACAAAACACGCAGTCCCTAGGAAGCAGGTAGGCTCTTAACCCTAACCTTTACAGGGGGAACAAAACACACAGTCCTCCTAGGGGAGAGAGAGGCAGAGAGACCTACAGTTAACCCTATCCCTTACAGGGGGAACAAAACACGCAGTCTTCCTAGGGAAGAGAGAGGTAGAGAGACCTACAGTTAACCCTAACCCTTACAGGGGGAACAAAACACACAGTCCTCCTAGGGGAGAGAGAGGCAGAGAGACCTACAGTTAACCCTAGAGAGGGGAACAAAGACACACAGTCCTCCTAGGGGAGAGAGAGGCAGAGAGAGAGACCCTAACCCTTAGAGGGGGAAGAGAACACACAGTCCTCCTAGAGAGAGAGAGAGAGGCAGAGAGACCTACAGTTAGAGAGTACAGGGGAGAAACACACAGTCCTCCTAGGGGAGAGAGAGGCAGAGAGACCTACAGTTAACCCTATCCCTTACAGGGGGAACAAAACACACAGTCCTCCGAGAGGAGAGAGAGGCAGAGACACCTACAGTTAACCCTAACCCTTACAGGGGGAACAAAACACACAGTCCTCCTAGAGGAGAGAGAGGCAGAGAGACCTACAGTTAACCCTATCCCTTACAGGGGGAACAAAACACGCAGTCTTCCTAGGGAAGAGAGAGGTAGAGAGACCTACAGTTAACCTTAACCCTTACAGGGGGAACAAAACACACAGTCCTCCTAGAGGAGAGAGAGGCAGAGACACCTACAGTTAACCCTAACCCTTACAGGGGGAACAAAACACACAGTCCTCCTAGGAAAGAGAGAGGCAGAGAGACCTACAGTTAACCCTAACCCTTACAGGGGGAACAAAACACACAGTCCTCCTAGGGGAGAGAGCGACGGAGAGACCTACAGTTAAGAGGGTAGAGGTTCCACTAGCTAAATAAGAGGATAGAGGTTCTGGTATCTAAATAAGAGGGTAGAGGTTCCACTAGCTAAATAAGAGGGTAGAGGTTCCACTAGCTAAATAAGAGGGTAGAGGGTCTAGTAGCTAAATAAGAGGGTAGAGGTTCCACTACCTAAATAAGAGGGTAGAGGTTCCACTAGCTAAATAAGAGGGTAGAGGTTCCACTAGCTAAATAAGAGGGTAGAGGTTCTAGTAGATAAATCAGATGGTAGAGGTTCTGGTAGCTAAATAAGAGGGTAGAGGTTCTGGTAGCCAAATAAGAGGGAAGAGGTTCTGGTAGCTAAATAAGAGGGTAGAGGTTCTGGTAGCTAAATCAGATAGTAGAGGTTCTGGTAGCTAAATCAGATGGTAGAGGTAAGGTGGAGGTGAGTATTGAGTCTTGGGTACCTGGGAGGCTCCCCTGGTGGAGTTGGAGAAGGTCCCAGCCGGACAGGGCAGAGGATCAATGGTGGCCGCAGGGCAGTAGTGACCCGCTGGACACGGCCCTCCTTCCACACATGAACACACATAGTACATTACATACATTACATACATACATTACATACATTACATACATGCATTACATACATACAGACTTGCATTACATACATTACATACATACATTACATACATACATTACATACATTACATACATACAGACTTACATTACATACATTACATACATTACATACATACATTACATACATTACATACATACATTACATACATTACATACATACATTACATACATACATTACATACATTACATACATACAGACTTACATTACATACATTACATATATTACATACATGCATTACATACATTACATACATTACATACATACATACATACATACAGACATACATTACATACATTACATACATTACATACATGCATTACATACATTACATACATTACATACATTACTTACATACATTACATACATTACGTACATTACATACATTACATACATACATTACATACATGCATTACATACATTACATACATTACATACATACATTACATGCATTACATACATTACATACATTACATACATGCATTACATACATTACATACATTACATACATTACATACATACATTACATACATTACGTACATTATATACATTACATACATACATTACATACATACAGACTTACATTACATACATACATACATACATACATACATACATACATTACATACATACAGACTTACATTACATACATTACATACATACATTACATACATACAGACTTACATTACATACATTACATACATACATTACATACATACAGACTTATATTACATACATTACATACATACATTACATACATACAGACTTACATTACATACATTACATACATACATTACATACATACAGACTTACATTACATACATACAGACTTACATTACATACATTACATACATACATACATACATACAGACTTACATTACATACATTACATACATACAGACTTACATTACATACATTACATACATACATACATACATACATACTTGCATGCATACATACATACATACATACATACATACAGACTTACATTACATACATACATACATACATACATACAGTACTGTGCATAAGTTTTAGGCAGGGGATGCTGTTTTTAAGACAAAGGGTGGTCACACCAAATGTTGATTTGATACAGATTTGCTTTTCCCTCACTTTGTATTTTATGAATTGATAAAAAAATAAAAAATTTAAATTTATCTTTTTATGGTTTTTTTTCTTCTAACTTAAAAGACATCACACCTGCCTTAAACTTTTGCACAGTACTGTACATACATACATACAGACATACATTACATACATTACATACATACATACATACATACCTACACACATAACATGTATACATAAATACACACACGCTCACACACCCACACACTGTGAGCATGCTGATTTCACCTGAAGCTTTTGAATATTATATATGTATATATTTATTTATATACAAAGTAAAAACAAGCTAAACCATCTGCTTTTTGCAGATGATTGATGGCAATCAACCTGCAGCACTCAGATCGGTTCGCAGCCGAGTGTGAAGCGGCTGGGATGAGGATCAGCACCCCCAAATCTGAGGCCATGGTTCTCAGCAGGAAACCGATGGATTGTCTACTCCAGGTAGGGAATGAGTCTTTACCCCCAAGTGAAGGAGTTCAAGTATCTTGGGGTCTTGTTCTCGAGTGAGGGTAAAATGGAACGAGAGATGGGCCGGAGAATTGGAGCAGCGGGTGCGGTGTTGCAGTCGCTCTATCGCAGTAGACGCAAGAGAGAGCTGAGCCAGAAGGCAAATAATCTGTCTATCTTTCCTATTTTCACCTATGGTCATGAAGGGTGGGTCATGACCGAAAGAACGAGAGCGGATACAAGCGGCGGAAATGATCTCCGGAGGGTGGCTGGCATCTCCCTTAGGGATAGGGTGAGAAGAGCCAGGGAGGGACTCGGAGTAGAGCCGCTGCTTCTTTCCGTAGAAAGGAGCCAGTTGAGGTGGTTCAGGCATCTAGTAAGGATGCCACCTGGCCGCCTCCCTGTGTTCCAGGCACGTCCAGCTGGGCGGAAGCCGGGGCAGACCTAGGACCAGGTGGAGGGATTATATCTCCACACTGGCCTGGGAACGCCTTGGAATCCCCCAGTCAGAGCTGGTTAATGTGGCCCGGGAAAGGGAAGTTTGGGATGCCCTGCTTGAACTGCTACCTCCGCGACCCGACCCCGGGACAAAGCGGATGACACACACACACACAGATGAAGAAAAACAACAGTAAGCAGACATAATCTGCTGGAGTGGGGGAGGGATCTGATCTGGTTGACTAGACAGTCTTAGGGCTAAGAGCATGTGAACCAGTCTGTGTGCATCACTTCCATCTGACTCCTAATGACACTATAACACACACACACACACACGCACACACACACACGCACACGCACACGCACACGCACACGCACACGCACACGTACACGCACACACACACACACACACACACATCGTTTAGTGTAGTAATCAAAGACCAGCGTGCGGTATGTTAGCTTACCTTCCCCAGGTAAAACCGGCCGGGACACTTTACTTCCTGGTTTGCAGTAGAACCCCGGGTCACATGACCCCGAGACGGCTGTGGCGTTTCTGGAGGCGCAGTAATGGCCGCCATCACATGACCTGCACTGGGAGAGCGCTGATAGGCCGGCGTCGGGGTTGTACGTGCCTGTGGGACACGGTCTCCAGTCAACGCCGGTTCTCCGGGGGCAGTAGAACCCTGCCGGTGTGGAAGAAAGTAGAGTCTTCAGGTTCTATTTAGAATGTAGGCAGGTTGTAAGAATCTATTCAGAATTAATCATAACACAAACAGTGACAAAGGAAATATAACACGTTTGTGAATGGACCCTCCAATACCAACCACTACCTAAGATGAGAGTCCTGTCCAAGGACTTTCACAGAATACTTCTACCCAGGCAACAACATGTTCCTGGCTTAGTACAAACAGGTGATAGCAAGCCCTTATCAACCGACCAGACATGGTGGTGCCAATCATATTCTTGTATATATTATATACACTATATAATATGATTAAGATGATTATGTCACTGCAATAACCAATATGGCGATCAATAAACAATAATTATGCAAATCATTATATAGAAATATGATTATTTCAACACTGGGTACCAAACACAGAGGGAGGTGAGGGAGAAACAACTACAACCCCCAGAGGCAGCAGCAGAGGCCGTCCCAGGAACAATAAAAACTTAGGTGGACAGAAGTATAGTGCACAATGTTTTTCTGCTAAAAAAGGTTAATGTGAAAAAGAAAAAAGAAACTAAAAATAAATACAAGAATAACTTTACCCCAAGTAAATACATACAAACTTTTAAAGCTCTTATTTCATTCATCCAAATGTGGTGTTGTAGATAGTGGCTCCTAAATCTGGGCATAAGATTGTTTCAAAATGTACTTTTACTAAACAAATACATTCGAAAACAAAAACAGAAAACTAAGGTGTTATCAATAGACCTCCAGAAATGTATTCATACCAAGCAACTTGTTATTAGTTGCAACTTGCAAGTTTCACTTTTTCACACTCTCTCACGTGTGAACATTAATACCTTGGACATGCTGAGTGCGATGCGATTCACAGCCAACGGAAGTTGCCATGAAATCTTTTTTTATGATGCATCATCTCATTGAGCCAATCAATGTTGATTAGTTCACTAGATTACATAGTAAAACAACTTTAAGGCAAGAAACCGTGTTATAGGAGACAAATACAGAAAGAGAGTGATCCATTCTGCTTATTCTGACCAACCTGGGGGACAGAGCTGCATGCTTCCTTTCACACAGAACCAGCCAGGTGGGCAGACCTCGCACTGGACAGCCTGTGTCACCGTCATATAGGTCCCGGGATCACAGGGCACAGGCTGGGTGGTTCCTACTGGACAGTAGTGACCCGCTGGACAGGGTCCACCTGTGATGCCGTCTACTGGAGTGGCTCTGGCGGCTCCTCCAGAACAGTAGTATCTGCAGAGGGAAATGTGACTGGCATATTATTGTCCCCTAGGAAATCTGTATTGGACACACACAGTAAAGAATCTGTTGTCAAAACACAAATAACATGCATACATACGGTACAGACACAAACTGTCCTTCATACACAGGCATACACACAACAAAACTATACAGTAAAAATATATATAAATATCTAAAGATAAAAACAAACCCCTCCCGTGTAGACGTACCCTTCTCTGCAGCGTCCAGTAGGAGCAACGAGGCCAGCAGATTCACAGTACAGTCCTCCAGGACAGGGCAGACAGTCCTCAGTACCACCCAGCCCAGAGCTGTTGGACCAGGTACCAGGAGGGCAGGGCTCGGGGGCAGGGGTACCTGGAGGAGAGCAATAAGAAAGAGCAATAAGACCAACAGGAGCTTTCGACTAGTGGAGTGTTTGGAGGTCATTGTCTCTGTGACATCAATGGGAGGAAATGCAATTGTTTTACTTCAGAGGCAGGAAGGATTAGAGTTCAGCGATGCAAAGAGAATTTAATAGTAGCATAGAGTTAAGTGATGTAAAGATTACTGAATAGTAACAGAGCTTTTGTCAGAAAGGAGATAATAAAGTGTGGAGTATGAAAGGCAAAAATAATTCGGCGGGGAAAATAATACGAAAAATGCATGATTTCATTGATCAAATTTGTAGGCACTTATGAGTCATATTGCAAAGTGTCATCTGTAAATTTAATTTGCCAACCCTTTTTATACTATACACAACTAATACTGCAAACCACAAACAGCAATATGTTTATTTTTTGCTGCATCTGTTATTTTTACAATAACGATGTCACACATAAACAATTTAAACAGGTAATTCTAAAATCTACAAGAACATTAAGCTCCTCTTCGTTAGCTCGCTGACTCCTCTACCTCCTTGTTCACGCAGGAGAAAGCACTTGTGAGGCCGACAGGAACTGCGTAAAATCACGTTATCACATTATTCCACATTCATTGCTGAGAAAGGGGCTCTGATCAAGCACCTGATGTCTGAGTATCTCCGAGGCTTACCATGAATACCAATGATCAGGCATCTAACCCTTAACCAGAGCTGAGAAACTCCCCAACAGTGTAGGAATCAATCCACGTCCTAGTCATCCCCAGGCATTGCCTGATTACTCTGCACACGCTGAATCTGAATTAGCCTCCAGCATCACCCCCGGTTAGAATAATAAACAGAGAGAGCAGGTGAGGAGGAGGTGGAAATTAGTGCTTGAGTTCAAATCCCACTTCTAGGAACACCCCCACTAGTGTGCCATTGAGCAAGGCACTTCTCCCTAAATTTCTCCAAGGGGACTGTGCCTGTAATGTCATTTATTGTAAGTTGCTTTGGATAAAAGCATCTGCTAAATCACATTTATTAATTCAATATTATGAATTATTTTTTTATAAAAAATGTATACTTTTTTAAAGGATTTAAGTGACATTTACAGTATCTGCCTGGACCAAGGCTGAATCCTCAAACCAAGAAAGATCACAAAATCTACTTTTGGTTATGATATACGGTATGGCAAAAGGTTGTTGAAAAATACCTTTCATCTATCTGTGAAAGTACACTCATTAAAAAATAACAGCCTGTTCAATTGCAAAGATGTTTTGACAAGAAAGACCTCAGAAATGAAAGAAAGAGACAACTCCCTTCCTTCATAGAGACCTCCCTGGTTAGGTAACTCCCTCATACCTCCTTCATATAGACCTGCCTGGTTAGGTAACTCCCTCACCTCCTTCATATAGACCTGCCTGGTTAGGTAACTCCCTCATACCTCCTTCATATAGACCTGCCTGGTTAGGTAACTCCCTCACCTCCTTCATATAGACCTGCCTGGTTAGGTAACTCCCTCACCTCCTTCATATAGACCTGCCTGGTTAGGTAACTCCCTCACCTCCTTCATATAGACCTGCCTCGTTAGGTAACTCCCTAACTTCCTTCATATAGACCTGGCTGGTTAGGTAACTCCCTCACCTCCTTCATATAGACCTGCCTCGTTAGGTAACTCCCTCACTTCCTTCATATAGACCTGCCTGGTTAGGTAACTCCCTCACCTCCTTCATATAGACCTGCCTGGTTAGGTAACTCCCTCACTTCCTTCATATAGACCTGCCTGGTTAGGTAACTCCCTCACTTCCTTCATATAGACCTGCCTGGTTAGGTAACTCCCTCACCTCCTTCATATAGACCTCCTTCATATAGACCTGCCTGGTTAGGTAACTCCCTCACCTCCTTCATATAGACCTGCCTGGTTAGGTAACTCCCTCACTTCCTTCATATAGACCTGCCTGGTTAGGTAACTCCCTCACCGCCTTCATATAGACCTGTCTAGTTAGGTAACTCCCTCATGTATACCTGAGAGCCTGCGTTGACATGGAGACCACTGGAAGTGTAGGTGAGGCAGTCCATTGAGAGGAGAGAGGCCATCGCTATGGTAACCTCATTATTCATCTGCTCTTCCTCCGCTAACGACCTATCGACCTAACTGATTAACCAGTTTTATCATTCAGCTTGGAGACATCGTTGACCAAGGGAGGGGGCGGTGGGGGAATGGGGGGGTGGGGGTGGGGGGGTTGGGGACCAAAGGGAACCATTCAAAGATCAATGAGAGATCACCGACTTCATATTCATGATCTAACATGATGAATTATTCAACTCTTATCGACAACAGTTACTACCTCAATCACCTGTGAGACTTCATGGAAGAGGAGGGGAAGAGAAGGGTTTCACTCACACATCTTCCATAGATTACCCTTCATATTCATGATTTAACCTGATGAATTATTCATCTGCTGTCGGAACAGCACACTACCTAATTACCTGTAACGACTTACCTGATGGACAGTATTGACCCAGAGGACACGGCTGTCCTGATTGGACGTCCACTGGGGTGGGGGAGGAGGCTCCCTCGCGGCACCAGAACCCGACAAGACAGGTCCCTACACACACACACACACACACACACACACACACACACATACAGATACACACACACACACACACACACACACACACACACACACACACACACACACACACATACACACACACACACACACACACACACACACATACAGATACACACACACACACACACACACACACACACATACAGATACACATACACAAACACACGCACCCATACAGATACACACACACACACACACACACACACACACACACACACACACACACACACACACACACACACACACACATACACACACACACACACACACACACACACACACACACACACACACACACACACACACACACACACACACATACCACACACACACTCTCACACATATACACACAGACAAAAACACACAGATCAGTGATAATCTGTCAGCCCTGTGTAAATAAATTAAATAATAAACATACAGACACACTGTCCCTTTCAATTTTCAATAAAAAAAATGTTCTTCCAATTTCAATGCTTTATTGCATGACTGTACAAAAGGAGACAATATTGCCAAAGCAGTTTACAAAATAATACAACCAAAATGTTTGATTGCTTTGCATAGATCATAAAAGAAACAGATCATTTTCAAATAAATGTCCCTTTCTCACAATTATAACCCCACAGACCACCCTGTTGTAACATATGTAGACCACCAAACAGAGACACCATGGTCCTGCCCCCCACAGACCACCCTGCTGTAACATATGTAGACCACCAAACAGAACAGCATGGTCCTGCCCCCCACAGACCACACTGCTGTAACATATGTAGACCACCAAACAGACACACCATGGTCCTGCCCCCCACAGACCACCCTGCTGTAACATATGTAGACCACCAAACAGAGACACCATGGTCCTGCCCCCCACAGACCACCCTGCTGTAACATACAGTACTGTGCATAGGTTTTAGGCAGGGGATGCTGTTTTGAATGCAAAGGGTGGTCCCACCAAATGTTGATTTGATACAGATTTGCTTCTCCCTCACTTTGTATTTTATGAATTGACCAAAAAAAATAAACAACTAACATTTATATTTTTATGTGTTTTTTTTCTTCTAACTTTAAAGACTTCACACCTGCCTAAAACTTTTGCACAGTACTGTATGTAGACCACCAAACAGACAGACCATGGTCCTGCCCCCCACAGACCACCCTGTTGTAACATATGTAGACCACCAAACAGAACAGCATGTTCCTGCCCCCCACAGACCACCCTGTTGTAACATATGTAGACCACCAAACAGAGCCACCATGGTCCTACCCCCCACAGACCACCCTGCTGTAACATATGTAGACCACCAAACAGACACACCATGGTCCTGCCCCCACAGACCACCCTGCTGTAACATATGTAGACCACCAAACAGAACAGCATGGTCCTGCCCCCCACAGACCACCCTGTTGTAACATATGTAGACCACCAAACAGACACACCATGGTCCTGCCCCCACAGACCACCCTGCTGTAACATATGTAGACCACCAAACAGAACAGCATGCACTCTGTTTCCCTGTCACGTTGGATATAGGCTGTCTACCTTACCTGAAGGTTCAGACAGCCCCTCCAAAGGGCAATACCGTCCAGGGGGGCAGGGCAGGCAGCTCGCCCGACTGAGTCTGCCCTCCCTGGGGTTGAATGAGCCCGCTGGACAGGGGTGCTGGGTGGCCGTGGAGGTACCTGCCGGGCAGTAGTGTCCTTTAGGGCAGAGTTGTTGCTGCGTCAGCACAGAGGTGTTGGGGGAGCTGGCTAGTCTTACAGCGCAGTAGTAACCTGGGGGAACAGGGAGTTACTTTACGGACAGCTAGGGTCTCATCTTTCTGCCTCGGAACGCATTTTCTGTTTGATTGGACGCAGACTTTTAATGGCACAATAACTCTTTACACTTTTTTTTTTTTGCTCAAACACATGAATAGCTCTGCTTATCCTCGCATTGAACTCAGAAACAAAACTAGAAAAAAATACTGTAAATGCGAAGTAACAAGAAATACATTAACAGGGTTTGTATTCTGGATAGACAGCTTTAAAGAACTTCACAAGGGTTTGGTAGATCCTTTGAGGCAGTTGGGATCTCACCAGCCTGACAGACATCACACCCTGCTTGTTTCTCTCTGTCCTGGTAGCTCCCAGGGGGGCAGGGTTCAGGAACTCCACTACCCAGCATGCAGTAGTGACCCACCGGGCAGGTTAACGCGGTGGCCAGCGTCTGGCCAGGAGGGCACCAGTAACCTGTAGGGGGGTCACACCAAAAAAATACTTACTCCGTCAGTAACATTACAGACACTGTGTTGGCCTGTGTGGCTGTTAAAGGAGAATAAAGTCTATTTTAACTATGAAAAAAGTACGATTAATTAAAGGCTTGTGTAGTAAATAATTATTTAGTTCTTTCTATCATACTAAGTCACACTGTTGAATGCGTCTCTGCTTTGGTTTCATAACCCGCTGTCCTGATTGGCCTGTGCATGCTTGTATGTTTGTGCGTGTGTGTGTGTGTGTGTGTGTGTGTGTGTGTTTGTGTGTGTGTGTGTGTGGCTACGTGTGTGTGTGTGTGTGTGTGTGTGGGTGTTCACTGTTGACAGACTTGCAGGCCCAGTGAGAGAAGTGTGACCTGGACCTCCATCCTTGGCCCAGAAAAGTGTAGCACAGCGCTAACCGGCCAGAATGTTTGCGTGCTAGGATGATACTGTATGCTGCTAAGTTAGCGTGCTAGGATGATACTGTATGCTGCTAAGTTAGCGTGCTAGGATGATACTGTATGCTGCTAAGTTAGCGTGCTAGGATGATACTGTATGCTGCTAAGTTAGTGTGCTAGGATGATACTGTATGCTGCTAAGTTAGCGTGCTAGGATGATCCTGTATGCTACTAAGTTAGCGTGCTAGGATGATACTGTATGCTGCTAAGTTAGCGTGCTAGGATGATACTGTATGCTGCTAAGTTAGCGTGCTAGGATGATACTGTATGCTGCTAAGTTAGCGTGCTAGGATGATACTATATGCTGCTAAGTTAGCGTGCTAGGATGATACTGTATGCTGCTAAGTTAGCGTGCTAGGATGATACTGTATGCTGCTAAGTTAGCGTGCTAGGATGATACTGTATGCTACTAAGTTAGCGTGCTAGGATGATACTGTATGCTGCTAAGTTAGCGTGCTAGGATGATACTGTATGCTGCTAAGTTAGCGTGCTAGGATGATACTGTATGCTGCTAAGTTAGCGTGCTAGGATGATACTGTATGCTGCTAAGTTAGCGTGCTAGGATGATACTGTATGCTGCTAAGTTAGCGTGCTAGGATGATACTGTATGCTGCTAAGTTAGCGTGCTAGGATGATACTGTATGCTGCTAAGTTGATGATACTGTATGCTGCTAAGTTAGCGTGCTAGGATGATACTGTATGCTGCTAAGTTAGCATGCTAGGATGATACTGTATGCTGTTGTTGTTGTTGTTGTTGTTGTTGTTGTGCAATCACCTTGGCTGCACGGCCCCGAGGGAGCCCTGAGGCCCAGGCCTTGGCAGTACTGACCAGCCAGACAGGGCTGACAGCCAGACACACTGGACTGACCCGGCGCTGGGGAGAAGGTACCAGCCGGACACAACTCAGGCTCCCCACAACCCTCCTCTGAGGGAGAGAGGAGATGGAGAGAGGGGAGGGGTAAAAGAAAGAGGAAGAGTAGGAAAGAGAGGGATAAGGAAAGAAAGACAAGACAGACAGAGGAGGAGAAATCATAAATAAAAGGATTATACGATTCCTAAAGACTGTTTAACATTTAAGAAAAGACAAAACGAAACCAAACGTATCGATAATATGACTTTTAATTTATGTATATAAAGCCAGCATTTCCTATCTAGAACTTTCCGTTAGGGAGCTGGTTGTAAAGGAAGGAGCCCTACTGGTCTGTTCCTACAGGGGATCTCACCGCAGTATGACCCAGGAGGGCAGATGCTGCCTGTCTCTCCGTCAGACGGTCTGGCTTGCGTGGCCCCCTCCAGGCAGTAGTATCCTGGGGCACAGGGGCCGGACGGCAGGGCCAGGCCTGGAGGATCAGAGACCCAGGATGAGACGTGAGTCCTCTTCGTCCTTGTGCCTGTCCTTTATTTGTCATCGTTATAAGCCCTCGTCATCGTTCCGATTCTCGTTAAGTTCGATCGTTATCCTAATCTTCATCGTAATAGACATTGTCACCCTCCTACTATCAGTATCAATGCAATATTGTCTCTTCCTCCTCCTCCTCGTTATTTTAATCCTCATCATCATTATCACCATCATCACCACCTTCTTCTTCATTCTCCTATTCATCAGCAGGTGGAACCTGTGTGGTTGCAGAATGCTCCAGGAGGACAGGGCAGGTGTTAAGGGTTAAGGTTTAGGGTTAGGGTGAGACAGGGCAGGGGTTAAGGGTTAAGGGTTAGGGTTAGACAGGGCAGGGGTTAAGGGTTAAGGGTTAGGGTGAGACAGGGCAGGTGTTAAGGGTTAAGGGTTAGGGTTAGGGTTAGACAGGGCAGGGGTTAGGGTTAGGGAGAGGTACCTGTCTGGTTGCAGAATGCTCCGGGGGGGACAGGGCAGGGGTTAAGGGTTAGGGTTAGGGTTAGGGT
>JAPMUY010003210.1:210000-217500 GCA_026901105.3 Galaxias olidus
ATGCTTTTTGGTTTGTTTATTTTTTATTTATTTTTATAAGACAAAAAATGGCTTTGCACATGAAACAATGTGTACAAAATAGTTCATATTCTTGTCGAGGTGAGCACAGAGGGGTTAATCTGTTAAAAAATAACCCAACCTGTTAAATGTCTCATAAGAAAATAGTGACTGGCCCAAAAATAATGCTGTGCACAGAAAACGTATGAAAAAAAGAGGCCACTTTCCAAGAAAGATCCTTTTGACCAGTGGAGTGAATTCATTAAAAATAATATTAATATTAATATTAAAGTGTTACCTGTGGTAGTGCTATATATATTCCAAAAAGAGCCTGACCTGCCGGAGAACGTTCCCATTGGACAGGGCAGGGGCAGACTGGTGCCCTCGGAGCAGTACCTCCCCGCAGGACACGCCCCTCCCAACCCTGTGCTGATGTTGTTGTCAGGGTTACGGAAGTTGATACCTGAGAAAGGAAAAATTATGATTAAGTAGGTTTCATCGTTAAGTACTCAGATAATATTAAAGATAATTTCCAACAATAAAGGAAATGTGAAGACTGTAAGGTAATATCGCTAAGAGAAAGGAGAATAGTATCTAGCTAGTAGTATTTGGGAGTCGAAGTTTAACCTGCTAGACAGTAGAAGCCAGCCTGGCAGGGTCCACTTGGTTCAAACAAACCCCAGTCCTCACAGTACTGACCTGTCATGGGAACACACACACACACACACACACACACACACACACACACACACACACACACACACACACACACACACACACACACACACACACACACACACACACACACACATGCCAACACAAGCATACAAACATAGACAAACACTAACATTTGATGCTGATATATGAAGGTGGTTTTCATATTAACAATAAAGTGAAATATAGATAATATAATAGACACTTCTAATTCAATATTATTAAAAGAAATAAAATACAATTAAAGCAGTGCTAAAGTCGAAATACATTGTAAGAGAAATTACATCTTATATTACACCATGTTGAACTGAAAACATCAACAAGATCACTTTTATTTTATTATTTGTATTCAACTTATGCGCGTTCCAACATCCCCACCTGCTGGACAGATGAGGCACTGCTCCACTTGGCTGAGTCCGTAATGAGGGCTGTACGTTCCAGGAGGGCAGGGCAGGATACTGTCCACACTGCCCCCCAGGCAGTAGTGCCCCGCTGGGCAGATCTGGACAGCCTCCCCCGACAGGCAGTAGGTCCCTGGAGGACAGTCCACACATTCTGAAGCACCTAGACAGACAGAGCACGGAAATGGTCAGTCCAAAAAGTGAGAGAAAAAAAGTGAAAAAGTTCTGTAAATCAACCAATTCATCCAAGTTGACGGATGAATGCAGGACATGCCAATCTTATAGCCTATAGTTATACTACAATGGTTCACACAAATAATTTTCACACACCAGCAAGACACACAACGGGTATCAAATGAAACAGTAAATTTAGCCTTTGTTAACAGCACACATAGTTCATTACTATTAACAATCGCAGCACAGTGAATGTGTGAGGTTTCTGATTGGACAGTACCTGTAATATAAATATAAAGTAGGTGCTATTGGACCACAGTATAGGTAAGGTATAGGAAACGGTTGTGATTGGACAGTACCTGTAGTATTAGTATATGTGCCATCTGGACAGATGATAGGGTAGGCGGAGCCTATGGGACAGTAGAATCCTATTGGACAGATGCCACCTGTCACTCCATCAGATGGCATGGCTGACCCCGCTCCATCTGAACAGTGGAATCCTGAGAGTCACAAGACGGACGTGCTTATATTTCAAAAGGAGACACTTGATGTTCCAATAAAACAATAATTAATAACTTCAAATGCTGAGCTTGACTAAATGTAACGTATTAAAGATATAACTAATACATAATAATAAATAAATATATTAGTAAGAAAATATGATATAAGTCAGAGCAGTGAAGCTGCTGCCCTGGACTACACATCGCCCCAAAAGCCACATGAAAACTACTGTATTGCTCCCACCTGGACTACATATCCCAGAAGGCTGTGTGAGGGCAGTGGTGTTGCAGTGGAACCCTGGAGGGCAGGGTCGGCAGGAAGTGAAGTCACGTGCGCCAGCAGTGCTGCTCCAGGTTCCTATTGGACAGGGATGTTCCTGGGGGTGTTTGGTTCCTGCTGGGCAGACGTAGCCCGCTGGACACACACCTCCAGAGGAAGACGCCACCTAGTGGGCAGTGTGGGGAGGTGAACAGTTCCACTATATTATTAGCCATTCAGAAGGTTATTCATTAGGGTAAACAAAGTTCAGAGTAAGAAAAATGTAAAAGTCCTTTTAAAAAAAATTGAATTTATATATTAGTGAGGTGAATATTCAACTTAGTGAAGGTAATTTATTTTGGTTTAAAAGTACACAATGTGAAACAAAGTAGTGGTAGATGTCAGTTGTTCTTGCTTTTTTTTCTGCTACAGATCAGTTCTAGTAATGAATAAAAACATTAAAATATATATATATATATTTTTTTACAGTGGGTTTAAAGTGGGTATAATAAAATCTGAATAACTAATGACATCTAAGCGTACCGGGTTTGGAGTGGCAGCCCCAGACATGCAGTAGTGTCCAGCGTCACAGACACCCTGAGGAGCAGACAGCCCTGACCTGCTGCAAAACCATCCGGCCTCACATGGCCCACACTGCTGGACCGACCCGACACCGGGCAGCTCTGAGTACGAGCCCTGGAACCCCCCAAAAAACACAGAAACACAGGCATACGCACACACACACACACACACACAAATATACACAAACACAGGCATACGCACACACACACACAAATATACAGAAACACAGGCATACGCACACACACACACACACACAAATATACACAAACACAGGCATACGCACACACACACACAAATATACACAAACACAGGCATACGCCCACACACACCCGCGTACACACACACACATACACACACACACACACACACACACAAACACAGACACACACATACACACACACACAGACACACACATGCATGCAAACACACAAATATATACTTGCATGCACACACACACACATAAACACAAATATAAACAAACACAGGCATATGCACACAAACACATAAATATACACAAACACAGGCATACGTACACACACACACACACACAAATATACACAAACACAGGCATACGCACACAAACCACATCAAACACCGAGCAACACAGCAGGTCTGTCACACACACACACACACACACACACACACACACCATAAAAGAGAGTGGAGGTACTGACCGCAGGACAGGGGCGGGCCACGGAGGTACCCAGAGGACAGTAGTGCCCTGTCGGGCAGAGCAGAGGCAGGGACAGGCCTGTCTGCTCACAAAGCCTGCCTGCAGGGCACTCCTCACAGGAAGGACGTCCTCGACCCTGAGCAGCAAGGGCAGATCAAAGATACATAGAGTTTAGGGCCTTTAAGCTGGCTGTCAGACAGTCGTTATGACGTACTGAGAGGGGGATGGGTTGAAGGGACGAGGGGAAGGGGAGAAAGGAGGAGAGAAGAGAAGAGAAAAGAAGAGGACAGGACAGGACAGAATGGAACAGAACAGTATAGAACTGAACAGTATAGAACAGAACAGTATAGAACAGAACAGAACAGTATAGAACAGAACAGAACGGGACAGAACAGAACAGAATAGAACAGAACAGTACAGAACAGAACAGAACAGAATAGAACAGAACAGAATAGAACAGAACAGAACAGAATAGAACAGAACAGTATAGAACAGAACAGAACGGGACAGAACAGAACAGAATAGTGCAGAACAGTATAGAACAGAACAGAACAGAATAGAACAGAACAGAACAGAACAGAATAGAACAGAACAGAACAGAACAGAACAGAATAGAACAGAACAGAACAGAACAGAACAGAATAGAACAGAACAGAACAGAACAGTATAGAACAGAACAGAACAGTATAGAACAGAACAGAACAGAACAGAACAGAACGGAACGGAACAGAACAGAACAGAACAGAGCAGAACAGAACAAAACAGAGCAGAACAGAATAGAACAGAATAGAACAGAACAGAACAGTATAGAACAGAACAGAACAGTATAGGACAGAACAGAACGGGACAGAACAGAACGGAACGGAACAGAACAGAACAGAACAGAGCAGAACAGAACAAAACAGAGCAGAACAGAATAGAACAGAATAGAACAGAACAGAACAGTATAGAACAGAACAGAACAAAACAGAGCAGAACAGAATAGAACAAAACAGAGCAGGACAGAACAGAACAGAACAGAACAGAACAGAACCTAACTAGGCAGACATCTTCCTACCTGTTGATACATTCCCAGAGGACAGGGTTCCATCTTGACAGCCCCCTCCACACTATAGTGGCCTTCATCTGCCTCATTCTGGACAGGCGAGTCAGAGCCACCCGTGCAGTAGAAACCAGGAAGACAAGGACCTGACGGAGACGTCAGGTTTGAACCAGAACAATAGAAACTGTAAAGAAAAAAGGAAAACAGTACTGGTTAATGTACTGCATTTATATACTGGTCAATGTACTGTATTTCAATACCGTTTAATGTACTGTATTTCAATACCGTTTAATGTACTGTATTTCAATATCGGTTAATGCTCTGTATTTATATACTGGTTAATGTACTGTATTTATATACTGGTTAATGTACTGCATTTATATACTGGCCAATGTACTGTATTTATATACTGGTTATTATACTGTATTTATATACTGGTTAATGTACTGTATTTATATACTGGTTAATGTAATGTATTTATATACTGGTTAATGTACTGTATTTCAATACTGGTTAATGTACTGTATTTCAATACTGGTTAATGTACTGTATTTATATACTGGTTAATGTACTGTATTTATATACTGGTTAATGTACTGTATTTATATACTGGTTAATGTTCTGTATTTTAATAATGGTTAATGTACTGTATTTACAGTATATACTGGTTAATATACGTTTTTTTATGTAATGGTTAATGTACTGTATTTATATACTGGTTAATGTACTCTATTTATATACTGGTTAATGTACTGTATTTATATATTGGTTAATGTACTGTATTTATATACTAGTTAAAGTACTGTATTTATATACTGGTTAATGTTCTGTATTTATATACTGGTTAATGTACTGTATTTATATACTGGTTAATGTACTGTATTTATATACTGGTTAATGTTCTGTATTTATATACTGGTTAATGTACTGTATTTATATACTGGTTAATGTGCTGTATTTCATCAAAGTCTCTCAAGATAGATTGTGATAAATCAAAACACATTTAGTTAATCTACTGGATTTCATAAGAACGTTTCAAGACAGTCGGTTATAAATCATGAAGGCATTTTATGAGACCATCTCGAGGTCTTTTAAAGTATGTTTAAATGGTGCTGTTACCCCGGCGTGCAGGAGACACATTGGTTTGCCAGGCTGAGCCCCGTGCTGTTACTGAAGCTGCCTGGAGGGCAAGGGGAGGGATGAGCTGAACCTGGGGGGCAGTAGGACCCTGCGGGACAAAGCCCTCCCGACGGCCCGTCCCTGGGAGTCTGATACAGGAAATAATACGGGGGCACAGTGAGGGACAAAATAACAAACACGGTGCACTGCACACACACACTCACACACAAACACACATACTCACACACACACACACACACACACACACACACACACACACACACACACACACACACACACACACACACACACACACACACATGCACACGTATACACGTGCACATACTGTAGTGACACTACCTGTTTCAAACACACATACACAGGGACACACATGCACATTACACCCACTTAACCACGTAACATTATCCCAAATGTCACATTTACAAACAAACAACAAAATGATAAATATTTGCTTGTTACACGTACATACGAACACAGATCTTCTCCATGAAAAGCTTTAAAAATGTTGACTGTTATGAATGCTAAAATGCTAAAATTGCCATATTAGTTTCCATAGCTAATAACATAGTGTGTAATAATTCATTCCTCTGGCTGTTGTAGGCACAGAGAATGGTATGGTTCACTTCACACATCAAAACAGTAGGAGCCTATTATCTGTGGATGTCTTAACAGAGCATTTTCAGCAAACTGTAATCTACTTCATCTAATAGGGAACAGATCCATCGGCATAGATGCATCATTTATCATGTTAGACATTTAAATTATAACTCAATGGTGCAAACAGACCATATGTTTGTAACAAGCCGTTTCACATTAAGGCATTAATGAAGATATGATGCCACATATGCATCTCTTCCAGGCACCACTTAACGTTAGCACCCTTTGGCAACTCAAACTCTATTCTTTAGATTTTGTTTAAAATTTAGTTTTTGTTTTTTTACTCTAGTGAGAGCGACTGAGATGTCAATGACATAACCTGTGGTCCACATAATGGTTTGCATAGAGTAAATATAGACAGACATCTTACTGCAGACTTGGCTCTCTCTCTGCAGTAAAAGCCCTCGGTACATCTTCCCAAGGGTTCAGTTAGGCCCACCCCGCTGCAATACAGCCCACCGCCACAAGGGGAGCACTCTGACACGTCGCCAAGGCCAGGCCGGGAACTGAAGGTGCCTTCCACACATGGCTCTGGGGCTGAGCTGCCCTCGGAACAGTAGAAACCCTGTTAGGATACACATGGGGAACGGAGAGGATCAGAAGAAAGAAAGAAAGAAAGAAAGAAAGAAGGAACGAAAGAACGAAATGAAGAAAGAAAGAAAGAAAGAAAGAAAGAAAGAAAGAAAGAAAGAAAGAAAGAAAGAAAGAAAGAAAGAAGGGAAGAAAGGTGGAATGAAAGGAAGGAAGCACATAGTGAGATAGAGAAGAGGGAGAGATAGCGTGAGAAAGATCGAGGGGGTGGTGGAGGGGTTTTGGATTGAGACGCAAAGCACAGCTGCAAGTTGCATAAAAAAAAAAAACTGAACTAGATTTGACATTTGAAATAGATGAAAGCCAAATAAGTTGGTGTGGTACGCATACCTCTGGACAGAGAGTGGGTGTGTGAGTTCCAAATCCCTCACAGTAGAATCTTGATGGGCATGACACACACACCTCTCCCCTGTGACCGCGTGTGTTGTTTCTATAACGACCAGCCTGACAGGGATGTGTGTAAGGGTTCCCAGTACCCAAGGGGCAGTAGTGCCCGTCCGGACACTGTCCTGTCTTAATAACAAACACCAGGACTTAAACATTATACCTGAGAGAACAGACACTAAAATACTAACATGTGGAAGCGTAATGCTTTTTTTTACTAACTTTCATTTAGTTGACAGCTTATTAATAAGATTAGTTGGTTCATAAACTGTAAATGTTTTCCTCAAACATACAGAGCTATAAATGAGCTTTCTCGTAACCTCAGCAACTAAATTATAAAAAGAATATCTCTGTCTTACTGGCTCAATGATTGGCTGCTCCAAAGG
>JAPMUY010003210.1:222500-247500 GCA_026901105.3 Galaxias olidus
CCCCCGGGCACAGGGCAAGCCAGGGCCCGCAGAACCTGATACACACACACACAAACACACACACACACACACACACACACACACACACACACACACACACACACACACACACACACACACACACACACACACACACACACACACACACACACACACAAAGACACACACGCACACACACATACGCACTCATACACACAGAAATACATTATTCCGGAGAGTTAACAAACACAAATAGACATTCACAGGCATTTACAAGAAAGAGCACACACCAACACCTATATACACAAACAGGAAACCCAGGAAACAGTTACTGGGGCAACGATAAACAACAAATAGAGCAACAACAAGAGCCTCACAATCTATAATGGGATTATACACTTACACTTAGGTAAGATTTAATTGCATGTTATAATGAGTCTCTGTGAGAGCATGTGTGTCTGCATGCGTGCGTGTCTCTAACTACCTGTAGGACAGAAGCGCTCTTCTTCACACCTATTGTGTGTGCACGTGTGTGTACGTGTGTGTGCGTGTCCACACCTTTTGTGTGTGTGTGTGTGTGTGTGTGTGTGTGTGTGTGTGTGTGTGTGTGTGTGTGTGTGCGTGCATGCATGCGTGCGTGCGTGCGTGCATGTGTGTGTGTGCCTCTAACCACCTGTAGGACAGTAGCGTCCCTCTCCACATCTCTTGCAGGCTGCCCTACTTGTCTGTCCCAGTTGTTGGCCCGCGGTGCCAGCAGGACAAGGTGACCCGTGCGGCTGGGACGTGCCCTCCTCACAGAAGTAGCCCTGCGGACACAGGAAGTGGGGCCCGGGGCGCTTCACGCTGCCCTCAAGACAGTAGAACCCTGGGGACCAATGAGGACGCGGGGGAGGAGAGTATTACGTAAATATTTACCTTCAAAGTCACAGGAGGTAGTCTAAATGTTTGTGTTGGTTATGTTTGTCTGAATATCACGATAATTATACCCTAGATACGGTGAAGGAGATGCGTGTGTAATGCATGACCAGTGTGATTCTATGTCATTGCAGTTTATATCGAACTGAATTTAAATTGGGATGGTTTTAGCAATCCAAAGTCAGAAAGGTCAATAGAAAAAGGCAGAGATTGGTTTGGCCTAAGGATTCATGGCATCCCCCGTGTCTTAGAAGATGGCTCGGGTATTGACTCAGCTATACAGACTCAAACAGGGAACTTGCCTGAGGCCCTTTCTTTCAAATCGTTTTTCGAAGAAAAATAAGCGATATTCTCCTCTCAGATTTTCCTTCAAAGAGCACCCAGCCTTCTTTTCCCCGCTAACAGCTAACAGAGCTAGCTAGGCCTTTGTCATATCCATGACAACCAAAGTTATGGCGACCTGAGATAAAGATAGAAATGATGATGTAATGTTGCTGACCAGCGGGACACGGGGGACAGTCTCCAAGCCGCTGGACACCCTCTTTAGGGCCGTAGGTCCCCGCTGGACAGGTAAGGGCAACACCTCCAACACAATAATGACCTGTGAACCAATCACAGAGGAGGCTGTGGTTGACTGACACATCATAGACAGACAATACTTTGGCAACTATTTTAGTGACATTTTGACAAACAATGATGTACATTTTCACATAGTCCTTAAAAATTATCATTAAAGTATAAGATTAGATTATATTTGAAGAAGTTCTAAAAAACTGATCTACTGTAATGTCCCAGTGGCCAAACCATCAACATGGGGTTTACAGGACTCAACAATAATATGTTATTACTGTACATTACAGCGAATTATACAGGTGTAACAGGAGAAGTATCCCCTGTTAGTATTAATATGTTTTTATTTATTTTTCACAATAATTGCCAACTCTCAATAAGAGAAACCGTCAGAATATATTAAGTGTGTGAGAAAACTGATCATGATAAGCACCAACCTAACGGACAGATCAGGCAAGGTAACCCGTCTTCAGACCCTCTGTAAGTCCCTGGTCGACAGGTGTTTGGCTGACTGATTCTTTGAGCTGGACTCAACCGATTCTGACCCCAGCGAGGAGCCACAGCGCCCCCACAGTGTTTGGAGGTGTCATTGCAGCCGTGGCACAGGGTCTGCCCTGGCAAGGAGCTCTGGCCTGGGGGACAGGGCAGGGGCTGAGACATCTTCGGGTCTGGACAGTAACTTCCTGGTTTAGGGATGCAGAATATTATTGCTTGTGTTTTGTGATGGCCAACTAATTATTTCTCACTATACTAAATCTGACCTGAAATGAGAATGGATACACACCCAAGATATATAGATATATTATGTGGGAATTAAGAATGACAGAGTGTTCCAGATTCTACATAAAGAATAAATATGTCATTGCCAGAGTGGACAATGTTTTGTCACGTTCACATATGCTACCAGGGAATTTCCTACTAGCCATCCTAGCTACAAATACTAGTACCAGCCAGCCCAAACATTAATGTAGCTCAATGGAGAACTCAAAATCCTGTAGCACTTCTCTTCAGTGTCTTATTTTACTTTGTGTCACAGATATAGTCTTACCTACAGGGCACTGGACAGTGCAGACAGTAGAGTAAATACATCTCAGATATAGTCTTACCTGCAGGGCACTGGACAGTGCAGACAGCAAAGTAAATACATCTCAGATATAGTCTTACCTGCAGGGCACTGGAGACACTGGACAGTGCAGACAGTAGAGTAAATACATCTCAGATATAGTCTTACCTGCAGGGCACTGGAGACACTGGACAGTGCAGACAGTAGAGTAAGATCCAGGGGGACAGCCCGTACATTCTGTCTGGTTCAGATTGGGCTCCTCTCCTGGTTCACACTAAACAATAGAAACACATTAAATACAATAGAAACAATTTAAACCTGTTCATAATAATTAACACCAGTCTTGTATTCCTCATTGTTTTCTCAGATGAACTATAACGATTTTAATTGCTTTAACTTGAAACCATGCAATCCATAGCATTTTTTTTGTAACTACACATATTTTTAGTTACGAGGAAACAATTTGTACGTAAAATCAACCAAAATCAATGGGTTGTATGGATCTGATCAAACCACTATGTCTGTTTGACTGTCCCTAAAGTGTCCTAAGTCAGTCACCTTCTGTGGGTATCCAGAGGAACAGATGGAGCCTGGGGGGCAAGGCAGGCAGCGTAGAAGCCCCTCTGGAGAGTGCTGTCCTGGGGGACAGGGGTACAGCACTACCCTCTGGTCTGGATCACAGGCTAAACCAGCCGGACAGAGTTCACAGTCCACCCTGTCCTGTGCACTGACCAGGCCTCGTAAACAGGCCTATTGCACAGAGGAGGAACAAACACATAGAAAGGAAGACTAATCAAGGATTTAATTTATAAAAGGCTTTATTCGAAAAATCTAGAAATACTTTCACTGAATTACAACACAAGAGTAACCTTGAGCCAAAACCTGTTGGGTGTCTTACCATTCATAAACTGGAAATGCTAAAATAATGAACAGTCTAACAATGTAAATTGGGGTGTAAATAGTCAAACAATGTTAATTGGGGTGTAAATAGTGGAACAATGTTAATTGGGAATGTAAATACTTGTAGTTCATCAATGGTAATGTTTTACCTTGCAGTCCTGCTTGCTGGCTTTCCCTGGGTAGAGGTTGTAAGTTCCTGGTGGACATCTTCTAGGTGCAGACACATTGCCAAGACAGCTAAGGCAGAGAGTGAAGCATCCGAGTTTAAAGCATACCAGTAATTTCCTTTGTTGCCTGAATGTTTCTCCTTAATGACTACGTATGTGAAGAAAGAAAGAAAGAAAGAAGAAAGAAAGAAAGAAAGAAAGAAAGAAAGAAAGAAAGAAAGAAAGAAACACTAACAAACAAAGAAAACAAGCTAGATTGAATGTAAATGTTGTCAGAATGTTGATACGACCTTTCTCAGGTGAGCAGAGGGAGAAGCAGTACCTCGTCAACAAAGAAAAGGCAACAGGCTGGATACAATTGCATTTGTATTTTAAAAAGTTGTCATTTTATACTCACAAATGACCGGAGGGACATTCCACACAGAGTTGATAGGAGAAGTAGGTCCCTTCAGGACACAGTCCCAGCAGACTCTCACTGATGTCGCCTGAACTCCCATCAAATACCTCTGTCATTTTAGGAGACAATTTCAGAGAGGAATGTCCAATAAGTCCAATAATAAGCAATTAGCAATGATTTGTTCAGCAATAATGAGATAGTTTCTATGCAATAGTGGTTCAAGCTCATACCCTTTCAGTGAAAATACAAATCCCTCCCCTTCAACATCAAATTCAAACAGCACATATCTTAGTCTTGATCATTATTTGTCAATGTACCTGAAGTTGTAAGAGGCTCTGACAGCAGAGGATCAATCCTTAGACCTAAAACCAAGACAAAAACTAGAATCACCTTACACATATTTTTTCTACACGTATCTCATAATCTTGCGGTCTACTATCCAGCCATTTCCCAGCCTCTGAGACTGTAGATTCTTGGTGAAGGGAGGGATGAGACTGTGGATTCTTGGTGAAGGGGGGATGAAGTTGAACACAGGCAATGAAAGTGAAATGTGAACCTGAAGTAACCTGATCCTGAGGTCACTGTTCACTCAGATATTCTATCGCATTCTCCCATTACTTTACACGTCCATTATGGATGTGTCTGCAGTGCTGAATAACCCCATTCCTGTGTTTGCCTGTAAGATTAAATGAATAAAACAGCTTAAAACGACAACAAGAAGTTTTTTCTACGTGTTTTCAGGCCTACGGCTTACAGCCACTTGTAAAGGGTGGCTGTATTATTCATTCACTTAATGTATTGCCCTGGCCAGGTCTCGCTTTAAAAACAGATTTTTTATCTCAATGGGATCTCTTCCTGGTTGAATAAATGTTTAATAATAAAATTGTGACCATGCATGAAATGGCTGAGAAATAACATCAATAAGCTACTGTAAAAAGTTAACTTAAAAACAGTTACAAACTCGACTCTAAGACATTGTTTTGAAAGGCCTAAGATGTGATAGGAAAATGTGGCATACACTACTCTATCATAAACATGATTTCAAAGATATCAGTGAATACTGTTTGAGATAGAGGAACTTGTTGTGGTGAATGTGGGATGTTTCCGGTTTGTCTGTTACCATCTTATTCCTCAGTGGGTGAGGTGCACAGTGTGTGTGTGCACAACTACACAGTACAATGATACAACTAGGTGCTGTGGTTCTTTGTCCCCTGTTTATTTGCTTATGCCAAGGTATTGTCAAGTTGAGTATCAAACAGGTCTTCTCACATACAGAGTATTGTGCATTTGTACAATGAATTTTCATTCTGTATTTTCCCCCGACCACTTATAAAATGTGTATACAGTTTTCAAACATCTGCAATGGTATCTGTACTTGTAATTCTGCATTTCAAATCTATGTATCATTCAATTCATGAGAACAGTATCCTGATGTTCCCTTTCTAACAAAATGTCACAGTTCTAACAGAGTTCGGCTTCCTTTTATTTAAGATGTTGTCTCCAGACCACCCGTTAGGATTTAAATACATGTCACCACATATCACTACTACTTCAAAATCAAAAAAACAAAAAAAATATTTCAAACGCTGGGGGGATTATATATCTCGTCTGGCCTGGGAACGCCTCGGGATCCTCCAGGAGGATCTGGAAAACGTTGCTGGGGATAGGGACGGCTGGAATTCCCTGCTGAGCCTGCTGCCACCGCGACCCGGCCCCGGATAAGCGGCGGAAAATGGAATGGAATATTTCAAACAAATAAGTGGATGTGGTTGCTTTCAAGTGCATTAAACAAATGTTACTATGAAATATGGTGTTCTTTTTTTACCATCACCCCAACGTATCTAAGACAGGTGCAGGCCTCTTGTAGTAGTATGGGAAGTAAACATCTCTTCTCATAGCAAGACATCCTGTCAAGCACCACTTCCTTTGCTCCTGTGGGTACACACTCTGTTTGCTTAACTAGCAGCAAGTGCTTTGACACTAGTCAAAGTTTGAAAGAAAACAAAGGATAAAAAAAAGGTATTAAAATTAACAATAGGTCAAGATGCAGCTCTTCTTTCATTTGGTGATGGTAGTCCTTTTGAGGATCCAAGGTAAATACAAAATAAACAAGATTCTTTCACACTGCACCGATTCTTTGACGATACATAGATCAAACAGACAAATCAGAAAGTTAATAATTACGTCTAATGCAACATAAATGTTAGTAAAACCTAAATAATGCTAGTAGTTAAATATGTTGAATGGATCTGTGTGAACAGTATATTCCTTTATTTACAGATACAGTGAAGTGTGTAACAATGGAGAGTCCGTATCAGATTGTAGTTGTATCCATCGGGGAACCATTACATCTGATTTGTACCTATAACTGTTCCTCTGGGTTCGTCCGAGGCTGCTGGGATAGTTCCCTTTCTGGTCGTAGCTGTCCCACTGAAGCCAAAGAGAACATTCTAGAAGATGGAATCTGTACGTTGCCATGGCATGTCCCAAACGTTACTATGGAGCATATCAGGGATAATTATACTTGCTATACTGAGGAAACCGATGATGAACGTCTCCCACGAAGGACTGAGTTGATTGTGTTACTACAGCTCAAAGGTACTGGTTTAAGAAATTAATAATATGCTAATATAATAGTTTGTATCTAGAATATAAGATAATGTCTATGAATTGTCAAATATTCATGTGAAGATCAATTATGCATTTTAGAACTCAACCGAACCAATTATTTAAATGCGATGACAGCCTAACTTTTCGTTGAAATGTGTAACATTGCTACCAGCGTTTATCCTGCTTATTAGAAAACTTTTTTTATAGAGTTGAACCCCAAGACAACTCCATGCTCTGTGAATGGTGAGTCCCAGCTAATTGGCCCTGCTTTATGTACAGTATATGTGAAAGCACGTAAAACCACATAAAGAACATTGCTAACTAGATCCTTGTGTAAAGGCTTGATATTTTTCAGTTGCAGCAGAAATAAGGCAGATTCGTTTGGTTAGCCAGAGAAAAAGTTTGAAAATAACAAATGTAGAGTTTCTCCCTGAACGTATACTAATTTCTCACAAAATATTATTTTGTTCCATTCAGTTATTGTTAAACCAGAGGAAGACAAAGGTAAGATGGTGGATATTTAAACAAATTGGCAACTAATAATATTGTCTAAACTTAATTAATTTAATATCTTATGATACTTTACACTCATGTTTAGTATGTGGTGAATCATGAATGAACACTTTCAACAGACTAAACATTTCTTATTTACATTGTTCTGTTTGTTGATTATTACAGGAGCGTTCAATGGGCTGAAGACCCTGGCAACAGTTACTATTGTTGTTGCTCTGGTGTTGGCGGTCTTTGCGGTTACTTTATGCCTCATGAGTCGCTCTAGGCCCAAAAAAGGTGTGTTTTGGGTCTGGCCATGTCTCAACACAGGTTTGAATTAGAAATCATAAAATACTGTTATGTACAGTATTTATTGGTTAAATATTTACTGTTATTTTTGTAGGAAAATCCACTGCCAGCAACACAGAGTAAGTACTTAATTTTCAACCAAATGGTTACATAATTTAACGTGACATCCAATAATATAATTTTCATTGAATAATCTATATTAATAATCTTGCCTCTAAATTCAAATCTTTTTTTTCTCATCAGCTCAAAGAAAAATTACATAGTCCTGCCTCCAGCAATAGGTAAACATTTGCATACGAATGTTTTAAAAATACTACGTTCAGAACGATTATAACCTCATGCCAATCGGTCTACTCAACAGGACCATCTTCAGGGCAACCCGATAGAGTCACTCTTAGAATCCCCACACCAGGTAAATTATTTTCAATTATGCACACATACGAAATCACAAGACCAGTTAAGTGTGACTTGATATTGTGGATGTTGGAGGTTTCCAGGAAATTACAAGACGATGTAATTAACAAGTAGATTTTTTATAGTTTTGTTTCATATGTATATGTATACATATTTGATCCACTATTGTGATCCATGTTCCCTTCCTTTTTAACCCCAGATAACCAGAGCGACACTGAGGTTTCCTATGCAGACATCCTGATCACAGTGAGAGGAGCCAGTACGCCTGAGCTCAACCAAATACCTTACCTGTCTCCAGGAGATCACAAGGTGAGGAAACATACTAAAGTCCCTAAACCTGACGTTCCAACAGTGGCTTTTGATTTTTAAAATCAAAGATCCATGCTAAAATCCAAATTAAAAGGTTATATAGGGATGGACATTTGAAATCAGAATGTCTATTTAAGCCAAAAACACATTCTACTTTGGAAGAGGATAATGTCAGACTATTCATGACTCTGATAGGACCATTCAGTACTCTAGCACATCTGCTGCAAATTAAAATGGGCTGACTGTACTTTTGATTGGGCTCTTACTCTCAGGAAGTTGAAGGGGTTGCGTAATTGAATTGCATTTAGCGTAACACCATCTATGTTCTATGTCCTCTTCTTGTAGCGATGGGGAAATGAAGGAGGACTCTGTCCAATTCCAAGAACTCACCTGCAGGCCTCTCGCTCGGCTGACAGGCTGCATGTTCTCCCGCGCGAGGTCTCCCGCAAGATGAGCACCAGCTCCGAGTACGCTGTCATAACATACTCTTAGCTGTTCTTGGCTGTCGTAGTTTGACAGGATTGGAAGGAAGAGAAACAAATATGAGAGGTAGAGACAAATGTGTTGTGCTGTCTGATTCCAAGTGCTTGTGTCAATTTGTCAGTACATTATTTTTTTCATTTATTTCATGTGTGTATACTCATGTACAGATGCATACTTCTGTGGTGTTGATTTGAATAAAGAACATTTCAAGATGTAAATACAAACTTGTTCCGTTTTCTTTCTCACTTTACTTAAATTTCTTTAAATACAGTTATCACATAACAGTGAAACTTGTGTTTTTTCATTACCTCTTGAAACTATTTTGATCCCGTCCTGCTGCCGTAGCTATTTTCGTTGCGTAGCAACAAGCATCAACACTATTCAAGTGTCACAGGTTCAATTTGTATGAGAAGCGTCAGACGATAAAATAGTGGTTGCTAAGGACGGTAAGTACGAATGAAACTTGAGTGAAAAAGGGAGTTTAAAATACTCAGTAATAAAACGTTAACAATAAAACATGTACTGCAAAAGGACGGGTCATAATTTGTCAACAATCCACCTGATTTAACAGTACTAACGACGGTACGTTACCAGGCACTTGCACTTGTTTTTGGATTGGTAAGCGCGTTAGTTAGCTAGTTAGTTAACTTAGCTAACTACTATTTAACTTTGTACACAGCAGTATATTGATATAGGATACTTCATAATGTATTTCAAAACGTGTGCGATTTTATTTTGTTATTTTTAAATTGTTGGTTCAAAATGTATTGCGGCTTTAGCTGCTTTCAATAGGAATCTAACTAACTTACATGCATTCTCGCCAGTGAGGGAAGATGTCAGTGCCTTTCTCAAATACCCACTTGCGGGTCCCACGTGGCTTCAGTAACATCCTCGAGGCACTTGCCAGAGAAGTCCTGCGAGACCAGCCAAAGGACATCCCAACCTATGCTGCTGAGTACTTTGAAAGTCTACTCAAAGAAAGAGAAGGTATACTTGATTAATGTACTTTTTTGGTATAAAAGCCTGATCAGTTATCGGTAATTCATTCACTGATTCCATATTGGCTACAATCAACCACCGATATTAAAAGTTCTTTGTTTGTCTGTTTGCAGAGAGTGGCATGGACCATGCAGAGTGGGGTGCCAAACTTGAAGACAGATTTTACAACAATCATGCTTTCAAGGTCCTCCTTCTTTCAATATAATTCAATTTAGCTAGATCTAATCATATCAAACGATTGCTATACCGATTATTAGAAATAACAATGACTCACATTGCCAATTGTGAGCTTCCTATGTCATACTGTTTACCTGTTTATTTTGCTTACAGACAGCCGGACCAACAAAAGACACAACAGCTGTGACCATTTCCAGTGCTGAGTAAGTGTCTGCGCCAACATGCACCTGCACTCAGCGAAAGGAGAGCATGAGAATGATTACCTGAGCCAGACTGGATGGAGAGCAGGAATAGTCTTCAGAAATAAAATTTGTGTTATAATTTGTGGTTGGTCTGGTGATCATTCTACTGTAGATGCATAGTTGTTAAGTCTCTCAGACGAACAGCAAAGGAGGAACAGGAACTGATTCACAAGTATTATAAAGTCATAATGGTGCACACATGAATAGGAGATTAAAGAGAAGTCACAATATTTATTTGGTGAGGATGGAAGGAAGGTTGGAAACAGCTTGGAAAAGGACAGGAAGACAAGTCGACCTTAGACAGAGGAGACTGAAGTTAACATCAACACCAAAGGTATACAAGGGAGGAAGATTCTTTTCGCCGTCATCATTACTTTAACCTTTAAATTATATATTGTATATAATACATTTTGAGTATACATTTTGACTTGTCTGTTGTTTACATATTTGCAGCAATTTGATTGAATCCCAAACGGAAAATGAGACTGACACGACCCTGCCCTCTGGAACCACCTCTGGGGAGCTGCAGGGGCTTGACAGTGAAGTGAGAGACAACAAGGAGGATAGCTCCAACAAAGACGTCATTTCAACAGAGGCAGATCTCTCCCAGGACGACACAGACCGCAGACTGACGACTGCAGAGGAGAGCACGGATGAACTGAGTGAGACCGAGCAAACAAGTGGTCCAGAGGACGTGACCGCTGAGAACAATGACGGTAGACCTGCCAACACAGATACGTTTGAGTCTCAATTGGAGCCTACTGAATTGGCTTCATACCGTGGAGTTGGAGATGTGGATGTGTGCGCTGAGGAGCTCAGGGAGACAGAGAAACATGTGGATGGAGCGCCAGCCTCTCAGTGTAGCACGCAGGATAACCAGGCCACAGAGGTAGAAGGTACGGGGAGCTCTGGAGAAGAGAAAGAAAGAAGGGATGCAGACGGGGTTGAGAAAGTTATATTCACTGGGCCGCCTGATGTCCATACTGAAGAACCTTCAATAGCCGGGGAGGACGGAGCACCAGTGGGCGTTATCGAGGACGTCCCAACGGATGAGACTGGCACTGAAGTTCCTGTGGGGCGTTCATCGCCTCAGATGATTGAAGCATCTCAAGATCCAAAACAAATACCAGACTTTTCAGGTGAGGAAGAGAGCGAGAGTAAAACGGCTGTTGAGGAAGGCACAGGAGTGATGCCAGCCGCTGGTATCGACCCACTGTGTGAGAATGAAGACCTTTTAAACACGACTCCAGACCCTGAGGAGGTAGCTATACTTAGTGAGCATGTTGAGCAAGGGCTGCCCACAGAGAAGCAGGTGGATGAGGAGGAGGCCTTGATTGAGACTTCCCTGACTCAGGTTTCAGAGGAGAAGCTACGCACGTTCTCTCTCCAGGCTAAGCACCATGGTGGATGTGACACCGAGGACTGGGGTGACGACCTCCAGGCTGACAGGGCAGCAGAGGAGGTCACGGCTGACACTGGAATGGTGGAGGGGACCGCTCAACTAGAAATGGAGCCAGATTCAAATGATGATGATGATGGTGAGAATGAGACAGAGGACCAGAGGAAGGTGGAGTCCAGCACATTACATCAACTGGCCAATGAGACAGAAGAGAAAAAACTATGGGATGATCCTGATCATGAAAATAAAGATGAGCCTGAAAGGGAAATTAATAAAGACAGCTCTAATACAGATTATGCTGCTGCGATTGAACAGGAGAGACCAGAAGATTTAGTAAATGTTCACATGGATGCTGATGACGATGCTGCTGAAAATAACATGGACAACACTGAGAAGGACAGTTTTAACACGCAAACACAGGATGATACGGAGACAGAGAGAGAAAACGTGGCTCACATTGATGCTGGTGGTGGTGATGGGGAACAGAAGGAACTGAAAACAGAGCTGGAGAAAGAAGAAGAAGAAGAAGAAGAAGGCCAGACTGCCATGGAGGTGAACGAGGAGGTTCCAGCTGAAAGTCAGGAGAGAGAGCAGACGCCAGTGGTGGAGAAAGCAGAGGAGCATACGATGGAGGAGGAGGTAGAAAGCAAGTTAGAGGAGAAATACTTCTCCCAGGCTGGGGAGGCGCACACAGTTGAGGAGGAGGAGGAGGAGGAGGAGGAGGACCAACAGGAAGAAAAAAAGAAGGCCACGTTAGAAGGAGATGAAACAGTCACCTCCATTGGGAGCGCGGAGCCGCTAGGTGATGACGACAGCGGTGAAAAGGACACCCTTAGACCTGAAAGCAAAATGGAGGACGTCAAGGTACGTATCCTTTCCTTTAGAAAAAACAAAAGAGTAAAACTCATGATGGTTTGAAGCACTTTCAGCCAATTTCATACAGGTGCATGTAGAGTAGACCTTTAATTCGATAATCAAATAATAAAAGGTTTGCATAATCACAACTCTGTTAAATGTGTCATATTGATCAGCCAGATCTATTGGGAAGGAAACCACACTGTGTTACAGATATTTGTCATTAGGAAAACCAAATGAACTTTGACATCACTAAACAGTTATCTTAGAATGGGTCATTTTAGATTTGATCATTTAAGATAGCCTAATTAAACCACTATATCTAACCTCATTGAACCTGTGGGTGAATAACAGCACAGTTATGGAATGTGGTGTAATATATGGGAACATTAGTGTAAGATAATCAGTAGGATGGACTGGGTTTTCAAACACAGAAGTTGCTGTCCTGTGTGTGGACTGTGGAGTAGGCCCATAGAAACAAAATGAGTGGAGTAAATTCCAGTACAATGGGCATTTCCTCCTATGGGAGTAATTTGGATGGCTGAGTTGGCCGACCTGTTTGTCCCGTGGGAGAACTTCAGATGGCTGACCCGTTGCTTATCAGGCTGTTGTCAAGGACAACAAGGACAACAAAACAACTACAACAAGAACAACAAATATGTAAATTATGTTATTTAAACACTGCTAAAAGCACTTCTGGTTGAGATGCAATCTGTATTTCGTTGCTTTGTACTTGTGACATGCGCAATGACAATAAAGTTGAATCTGAATCTGAAATAAACCAACTTCAGTCCTCTGCTACGTCGGCTTAGTTTGACAGCAAAGGGCACCGCGAATGGTTATGAAGTGCGGTTCTACTCGTTGTAGTCCTATGAGCAGCGGACTGTTCCCGTTCTGGTCTTGGCTATAGCCTAGATAAAAACACGCTTCTCTTCAAGGACAGCTCCGATCAACAAGGCCCCGCCCACCCCTCTTTGTTCC
This sequence comes from Galaxias olidus, assembly GCA_026901105.3. Classification (NCBI taxonomy): domain Eukaryota; kingdom Metazoa; phylum Chordata; class Actinopteri; order Galaxiiformes; family Galaxiidae; genus Galaxias; species Galaxias olidus. The sequence goes on from JAPMUY010003210.1 coordinate 235,762, forward strand.
CCTCGCCAGTCACCTCTATGGGACTGTCTCTAGAGGCAGGTGATGGAAAACATCCCCAGAAATAGCTGCTGCTCCTCCATGACGTACTGAAGTAAAGCCTGAATGTCATCCTCAGGTACATTACCCCCCAAAAAGAAAATGTCCCGACCGATATTACAGTGTCAGTGTCAAGGTGTAAACTCGCTATGTGTGTCCATTGTACTTTGTTAGGGTTGGGTAAGTGTCGGATTTTAGGAGGTGGATACTTGGATGTGGGTTTGATGTGTGTGTGTGTGTGTGTGTGTGTGTGTGTGTGTGTGTGTGTGTGTGTGTGTGTGTGTGTGTGTGTGTGTGTGTGTGTGTGTGTGTGTGTGTGTGTGTGTGTGTGTGTGTTTGAAGCATTGGATTCCTTCACGGTGGAGTGTGGTAATAAACCACAGTGGTAATCCTGTTACTTAGTGGATGACAACCCAACATCTCCTGTCCTCTCCTGGCAGCCATCACAGCTTTTATTGCTGTCCTGTTCCGCAATCGATCATAATAAAAAAGCTGATTAAGTCATTTGTCATGTGAACTAAGCCTGTACGATTCAGTGGCTTTATCAGGTCCACCAGCACCGTTTCAAACAGAGGAATAGGGAACGCAGGGGTATAAGGATGTTACCATGGAAACCCATCGCCATCCCTCTCTCCCTCTTGTTTCTTTCTGGAATTAGTGGGAAATGGAAGATTCAGTGAGGTTAGATGGTTTAGCAGGCACTGTCTGCTACGAACTACAGTAGCATACCAAGAAGTGTCTGGAACTCAAACAACAAAACGTGTTCAAATTAACGTCCAGTTGCTTTTTAATAATTTTTGTAATATTATGTTTCTCTTTTTTTATATCCTGTAAAATGCATTTTTTGTATCTCTCAGTACCAGCACCACTTCAGTAGTTTCTTTCTCTCTCTCTCTCTCTCTCTCTCTCTCTCTCTCTCTCTCTCTCTCTCTCTGTAATGCACATGTAGGCCATCTAGTATGACCTATATCAGAGGGTTTGTCCAGTGACTTTCAGCTCTTCCTCTGTGCTTCTAAGCTCTGCTCCTAGGGGAGGCTGCATACTGAACTCAGGGTCCATCTCTGGGCAAAAAGAAAACCAGTGTTGTCGCCTTACCAAAATATTCTTTCTCACTGCTGTCTGTGTGTTATGCTAATTCTGTTCCACCTTTGTCCTCTATTTTCGGAGTTGTCGCAAGCCGGCCCTTACTGGACAAAGATTAGGGAAGGATACCTCCAAAGTAGCAGTCAATATATCGTTATTCTTACAAACAGACCACACTAAATACAGACAGGACAGAATGTCCTTCCTAACCCCACTATAGACTTATGGTGCCTGGGGGGAAGAGAGCACGGTCAGAGTTACATAGGACTCCCTCCAGGTGGATCGTATGAATCCTGATGAGCTATTCATCATAGCTCCGCCCACCGACACCTGTGGCAAAGGAAAAGCAAAGCATAAGGACAGGTTAACAGAGCCTTCACATAATCCTTTTGTTCTCAAGGTTTGCTGGGCATGTAGAAATAGTTAAAATTGTTAGAAAGCTATTTTAGCACTAGCCCTTATGTCTTGATTAATCATTCAATTCAAATACTTTAACTTTTGCCAAAGCACAAATGCCCTCTGCTATATAATCCCTTTAGGACAGAGAAGACATATTGTATTAATGGTCTGGATCACAGGAGGCTTGGTAGTGTCAGGCATTCAACTCAGATAAATCGATGTTGATTTTCTTTGTTGTTCAAATGTTTGTCTTTTTCTCTAACTCTTGTTTATCTTCCTTTATTGTTCTTGAATATTCATCGATCGGTGTTTCCGCTCGTCTAGACCCCCCCCCCCCTCAAACTAATTCTTTCCTCTTCTTAATTTTTTTTCTAAAACTCATCGAATGAGATGTTTGCTTTGATCTCCAACTTCTTTCTTGCCCCCCCCTCTCTCTTTTTCTCTCTCTCACGTTGTCTCCCCCCCCCCCCCCCTCGTCTTTCCCCCCCTCTACCCAGCCCTGTCTTTGCTCTTCTCCTCGTCTCTTCTGGAGCTCTCTCTCCCTCTCTCTCTCTCTCTCTCTCTCTCTCTCTCTCTCTCTCCCCCCCCCCCCCCCCCCGTCTTTTCTCCCCTCTACCCAGCCCTGTCTTTGCTCTTCTCCTCGTCTCTTCTGGAGCTCTCTCTCCCTCTCTCTCTCTCCCTCTCCCTCTCCCTCTCTCTCTCTCTCTCTCTCTCTCTCTCTCTCTCTCTCTTTTTCTCTCGCTCTCGTTGTCTCTTTCCCCCCCCCGTCTTTTCCCCCCTCTACCCAGCCCTGTCTTTGCTCTTCTCCTCGTCTCTTCTGGAGCTCTCTCTCTCACACTTGTCTGCGAGGCCAGGAGCTGAGGGGGCGGTAGGGCCAGCAGGGATCTGAGAGATGGAGAGGCTGATTCACTCACTCTGTCTCTAATCAATTTATAACACCTCCTTTCTGCCTAAACTCTGGAGAGGCCCTCCTCCCGGGGCTCTCCCTAAACAAAACCAGTTGGACTTGAAATGAATGAGGAGATTGTTTGTTTCGACCATCTGTCTCTGAAAACAGCGCAGTTTGAGGCGTTTGTCTTTTTGGGGGGCGGGGGTGGGGGTTAGTTGCCCACTGGTGTGAAACAGATACACTTCTTAACAGGCATGTTTCCATGACAGCTGGCCAGATTAAATTCACACACGAGGCATCATATCTGCACATCAAAAGGTGGACAGCTCTCTTCAGATTCTGATTAGAATAATAGTTTAGGGTTAATCTGGAACAGAGGAGACACTTATGAACTATAACTCTTAGCTCAAATGGAATAACTAAACAAGTTAATTATCTGCCTGGATCCATGGATGCTCTTATATATAGGTGCCAAGCATGTCATTAGCCAGATTGACCACTACTGCAATTTGAAGCCACTTATTAGAAGGATCAGCACAGTTGGTTAGCAACCTTAATGAGGATGAGAAGACGAACCGCATGGTTGGAACTCTCTCTCTTGCTCTCTCTCTCTCTCTCTCTCTCTCTCTCTCTCTCTCTCTCTCTCTGCATGTTGATGTGTTAGAGTACACTGAATGTTAGCTGAAGCAAGCGAGGCGTCTGCAGTTAGTTGAGACTCAGCAGAGAGAGAGAGAGAGAGAGAGAGAGAGAGAGAGAGACTTTCCTTTCGGTCCTCTCCAGAGCAGAGCAGAGGCAGAAAGTACACTCAGCTCCACATCTGAAGTCGGCAGCTCTTTGTTTTTTCATCTCGTCATGGACTGTCACACTGTGAGTAAACCATTTAGACAGAAACAGAGAGACACACGCTGCATTATGTCATTCAGAACATTCTCAAGCTTTTATGAAACTAATTTGCACGATTTTAATGAGTTTATTAAAATTGAATAAACAAACTATGCCAATCTTAGCTCTAATACATGTTTGTCATCTGCAAAAGTTTTTCATTCCAGCGAGGGGTTTCTGTTCCAATGCTTTATTGGGGCGTAGGCTACACCTCTATCGGTGCTGTAAAGGTGTCTGGTGTGCTAGCTGTGTGACTTTGCTAGAGGGACCAGCTGCTACAAACACACAGCAACCTGATTGCATTCAGCAGTTTAAACCACTTTTTCAGACGAATGAATCAACGTATAAAAAAAAACACAACAGGATATTACTTTGTCGAACTACCAACCACACCTGTTTTTCGGTTCGTTTGTGAAAGATAAACGTAGCTAGATGTTTCTTTTCTCGCCTACTTAAAGCAGACGGTTTGGCAGAGGTCTCATTTAAAACCCACCAGTCTCTGCAGTGGTAAGATAGGCTGAATGCTGGCAACCCCAGAGAGACACACACACACACACACACACACACAATGTAGAGGCTAATGAAAGGTGCCAGTAAAGGTGGGTGATCATACACCTACACTGAAGAGGCTTAACCGGGGACCAAAAACAACCCCTCTGCTCAACACAATTCCATGGCTGACTGGCAGAATACATTTCTTCAGGCAGTTTCTTTTGTGGGAGCATCCAAGCCTCCTCCTATGGAAGACCTGCCACACAGAGCAGCAACACATGGCATTTTCTGATAGGGGAGGTAGTTAACGTAATGTGTTGACAGACTTTGCTGTTCTGTTCCCACTGCATGACAAGGAGTGATAAAGGAGTAGTCCGCCCACTCTCTCTCCTCCACATAGCAGGGACTTCAGTGTCGTACAGTAGCGCTGGCTAATTACTAAAAGCAGCTGAGGAGATTTTGTAAACATGTTGATGTGTTTGTCTGGGGGGTATTAAGGAAAAAGTGGATGTCTTCAAGAAAACCTAAAGGAAGGCTCGTGTAAATAAATATTTTATTTAAATAGATTTATATATTTTTTTTATTTATCTACAAAACCACATCTGTTCTGTTTTAAAGGGAAACCTTGAGTTTTCCTTTTTCTTGGAGTGAGGAAGGGAGAGCGAGAGAGAGAGAGAGCGAGAGAGAGAAAAGCAGAGGCAATAACAAAAATACTGTACTGTAAAAGTGTCTGGAAGATTCATTGCTATACATGACTAAAGTGCCAACTCTTTAGACTTTCACAAAGGTTTTATCGCACCTATCTTTGTGATTCTTTTTGGTTTTGAATTGTTGTTTTGCAGTCTAGATCTTCACATTGTGTGATTAGGAGGAAATGCAGACCTGAAGCCGTACTACACGGACCAATAACCCATCCTCACATTGCACATCCAACTTTGAACCCGAGTGATTCTTTCATTCATTGTCTAAACTGATTTAACTTAATTATTCCCATTTCACATGAGAGAGAAAAGATTATATCAACAATTCATCAACAGGACGCTATTAAACAAGAGAACAGGTTTACAACAGTTAACAATTATAATTCCTCCTCTCTGTTTTCCTTCTGTTTAACCAGGAGCTGACAGTCCAGACCTGGTAGAGAGAAAAACAATACAATATGAAACAGGAGAAAGGCTCCAACCTAACCGTGTTTAGTTTCCCTTCCTGTAATCCCCAGCAGGAAAGCAGCCAGCCACAGGAGGAGGAGGACATCATGGACATCCCGCTGGACGACCCGGAGGCCAACAAGGCCGCCGCCAAGATCCAGGCCGGGTTCCGTGGTCACATGACGCGCAAGAAGATGAAGCCGGAAGACAAGGACGGCGAGGAAGAGGAAGGAGCAGAGGAGGTGAGCAGCACTGGGGACGCCCTCAACGGCAGCCAGGGGGAGCCTGCAGGTCAGTGACCGCAGTAGGTAACATTAAGAGCTGATCCTGAATCAGTTGGGAACACAATGGGCTAGTATTTTAGGCTGATCTAAGGTCATTGGCCACAGTAGGTAACATTAAGAGCTGATTCTGAATCAGTTGGGAACACAATGGGCTAGTTTTTTAGGCTGATCTAAGGTCATTGGCCACAGCAGGTAACATTAAGAGATGATCCTGAATCAGTTGGGAACACAATGGGCTAGTATTTTAGGCTGATCTAAGGTCATTGGCCACAGTAGGTAACATTAAGAGCTGATCCTGAATCAGTTGGGAACACAATGGGCTAGTTTTTAGGCTGATCTAAGGTCATTGGCCACAGTAGGTAACATTAAGAGCTGATTCTGAATCAGTTGGGAACACAATGGGCTAGTTTTTTAGGCTGATCTAAGGTCATTGGCCACAGCAGGTAACATTAAGAGATGATCCTGAATCAGTTGGGAACACAATGGGCTAGTATTTTGATATCTGTAGTATTTGGCTAGTATTCTAAGTTTACCCAATAGTCGGTGACCGTGTATTTATTGTGATATATTTATTTATAAAATTATAAAATATATAATAATTAGAATGATATAATATAGCGAAGGCAGTGTAGCCTATGGGGGAAGGTTGTTTAACCAGGTGAACCAGCAGGTGAGTGATCACAGTATGTAGGCAGCAGTTTGAGCTGACCCTGTATTAACTATATCGAGAGTTGGCATGGTCAGCATGTATAGTTGGCAAAGCTAACAACGTTGCTAGCTAAGGAGATGAATGTCACTCAACTGCAGCCAGGGGGAGCCAGCAGGTCACTGACCACAATAGGGAGCACACCTTTGATCACCTGTGGACACAAATCATTGAAACTATGACTAAAGTTATAGTTTTTACACTACATTAGATACTCTGACCAGTTGAACCAGCAGGTCAGTGATCGCAGTACATTGTCAAGATAAAGTCAGAGCAGATAACCAACAAACATAACCTCAAATATGAAAACACCCAAGAAAGAAAACTATCTTTATGACACGATAACAGAAATAATGCCAACAGGAGACTTTGTAATGCAATACATTACATCACAATAATTTAGCAGATGCTTTTGTCCAAAGTGACTTACAAAACATGGTGCTTAAAACCCCAAGTCAGGTAGATAAAATAAGTGCATCCCTGACCTAATCACCTAGATAAGAACTAAGCAAGTGCTACATTAAACACCAGGATACAAAACAGAACCATTTCAAACCCAAAAAATAAAAATAAAGTTGACACAAGCCAAAACACGAGGCTTGTGATTCAGTATCCACGACAACCTCCAAGTGCCGATACATATTAATCCACAACACAAAGCCGAAGCACCAACACACACACACACACACACACACACACACACACACACACACACACACACACACACACACACACACATACACACACACACACACACACACACGTGGAGAGACACCTTATTAAAACCAGCATGCAGGCCGTTTAGAAGACGTAAATTATTAAACACACCTATTAGAGCCCCATGGTGTCTGCTCCCACTGTAAGTAATGTCCCAAACGCACCCTAGTTACCCCAGCAGGGCCTCGGCAACGTCTGAGTCAAACTCTCAATTAATTCCTCCTTTATTAAGTGGTGAGTTAATGAACGTGCAGTGAAATCCATGTGAAAGCTACCGCTGGAGAGATGTAGCATATGGCAACTCAAGAGTGACTTCAACAGTGTATTCAAACATATTCAAACAGAAATGTTCCTCACAAACCTATTTTGTTGTTGTTGTTGTGTTTGTTTGTTATATATGGATAAAGAGCCAACACACATTGTCTTGTTATTCAGTCACACTGTAAATAAGGAAGTCATGCTTTTCAATCGCTACGGGTAACATTAACACATCTATCCAACAGTCACTTTAGTGTGGGAGGCCTACGGTTTGAAGAACTGGCAAAGTCACGCAACTCGTGCACCCACAAACATCCAACCACTCATATTTTATAAATAATAAATATATCAAAACAAAAAAGCATCACTTAATATAATTACCCAAACCCTCAACTCAACTTGACTACCTCCTCGTCTCTAAGGGAGGAGGAAGAGTAGATCTGTTCCTCCATACAGAACTAGTTTCAGTAGACGGTACAAGTATTTAATAACACGCTTACAGTAAGTCACCAGTGCTATTGCTTTTGAACTAGCACCCAAAACTGCAGAGCCAGAAACTCTTACCGTGTTTTAATTAACCTGATGTATACAAGGAGAAGCTCTACACTACCTACAGTATACACAGTTGTCTGTATTATGTCCTTGTGATTGAAAAAAACAGCAGTACTTAACACACAACAGACAGAAATGAAAAGGAGTTTCCCCAATGTCAGTTAAGTTGACATGTAAGACAGAGTAACAGGAAGACACCAACAGGCCTGTTGGCTGCAGTGTGCTATCCTGACGGTTGTTACTCCTTATAACCCTATGGGCACCTCAACCTCCATCCCACTTCTTCTCTTTGCCTGGCGGCATTAGCTAGGAGAGGTATATATATATAACTCCAGGTGCCTGGAATCCCTGGGAGAGCTAGAGAAATTAATGTGGCTGTCGGATCGAGATGGCCACAGAGCCGCCCCCTAAAACGTCTACTTTTTCTTTCCCGGAGATCTCTCCTTTCAGGGTTGTTTTGGTAAAACTTTCTCTTGAGTGCTGGTCCAGGGGTCATTATTCTGACCGTGCGTTGTCTGTTATAATTCGTTTAAAAACTGGTTCTATCGATCAAGAAACATTCTACATAAGTCACGCATGAGGTTAGATCCAAAGGTCTTTTTTATGGACATCTCTAAGGGTGCCAAAGTTAATTTAACTAAGACTTATTTGAAAGTAAGTGGAGCAATATGTTCCAGTCCCTCAGTTAGTGTCTACAAAGGGTTAATATGCCTAGTCTAAAAAGGGTGCTTCTGTATGTTGTTGAAGCCCCATTCAAATACAAAGTGATTCGAATGTATTTCCTTGTTCTAATCAAAAGTAAATTCATGTTCTGATCATATCATTCGGATACACCTATGTTACTTTACTGTCAAACATAAAGTTTATAAAATTCTTGACCACCTCTTTTCATAATCTCTGAGTTACGTGAACTCTGTCATTTGATTTACAGTGTATACTTTACTGTGTTTTAAAATCAAAGTGGGTCCTGTTTTCTGTGTTTTCAGAGCCGGGAGGACGGGGGGCAGTAGTGAGCGACACATCTGTGCCAGAGCAATGACGACCCTCTCCTGACCTGGATAGAAGAAGAGAGAACTGAAAGATGGAGGGAGCGAGATCGAACAAAAGAAAGAGAGAGAGAGAGAGAGAGAGAGAGAGAGAGAGAGAGAGAGAGCTGCGACTGGCTGGGATGGTCGGACTTCTTTGGCACAACTTTTTAACCTAGGGTGCAGATTTTTATTTAACTGAGATTAGCAGTAGAATAAAGTACATTTTGGGTGGTGCGTGTCATCTTAATTTGATAAAAAATGTTTTCCTCGCCGTTTAAACTCTTTATTATCACATCTCCTACTTTTACAGCAATCTTCTCATGGTGTGTGTGCGTGCGTGTGTGCGTGCGTGCGTGCGTGCGTGTGTGTGTGTGTCTGTGTGGATGTCATTGACCCAGATTTTGCATCTCACTGCATGTACTTGTGAAACGTCTGGTAGTGTGCTAGTTTTTAGACAATCTGTGAATGTGAAAATGAATGCCATAAAAAGTGCTTATCAGGGCTGTTTTATTTTCAATGGGTACAGTTAGGACTGTGGCTATACACAGTTATTTAGATACATCAATGATCATGATTAATATGCATTACATTATAAATAATGGCCTGGTTGTTTTTGTGTTTTGAGTTGTTTTTTTTGTTTGTGTGTTTTGTTTTGGATTTGCTGCACACAACACTGAAAGGAATGCAGCTTGAAATATCTTTGATGTTATCACAGTAGCTTCATCATTTAGGAAATCTGATTAATTATTGTTTACATAAACATCACCACTTTCTATAAATCTGATCTTCCAGCATAATAAGCATGCAGTGATAATTCTATTCTGTTCTAGACGTTTTGATTTATTGTTTTTTAAGACACTCTCAAATACAGCTTAGAGATATTAAGTTAGTATGCTCCATTCTTGTATTTAAAGATGTGTCATGTATTATATGATTTGTTATGAAGTCAGGAATTATGTTATTTAGTATCTATCAGTCTTAATATCTTGTCATTTTTACAGTAGCCTATGTGTGACCATGGCTTATTACAGATAGGGAATGCAATCTTTTACTTTAAACACATCATGGCTGTACCTAAATAAATCTCTACAAAACATGTTTCGTTGACGTGATCATGTTTATTTATCCGGCACGGTAATCACGTTTAACAACAACAATCTGTGAAGGGGCACCTGAACAGAATAGGTATATAATGTTTTGTCTGTAAAACAACTTTATAGTGTATGATAATAACGTCCAAAGGGGCTGTAACTCTTTAAGGTTTTTATAATTTATGTGTTGTTTGTGATTAACATTGATTAACATTGTGATTAACATTGATTAACAATGCTATACAGTTTTGTTCATCAAGAAACTACACCAAAACTCAATGTAAGGGAGGTGTAATGGCAGTAGTCAAGCTGAGCACTTGTATTTATATGTTTTCTCTGTACAAAACTAGTTGTCATCCAGCCTTTTACACTTGTTCATGGATACAACAGTCAAGACGATGATGCAGTTCGCTCACTCAGGCAGAGCTGCTTGATGAGCCTTTTCAACTGCTAATTGGACAGATTATGTGTCCATGACGACGAAGCAAAACACGTCTCCAGTGTGTGACAGACACGTAACCCAGGGAGACAAAGACTGACATATTTCTGCTGCCCACCCCATGGCCTCCTATCACTTTAAATCTAAAAGTACAACATGGTAACGGTGGCTGTCTTCTCTCGCTAGCAGAGAGATGAGCTGGAACTTCTTCCGACTCCCTGTTCTCCCACGCTAACCACCCACACACATCTGAGCTGCAGCCCAGTGCACCGTTCTCCAGCGCACACAGCCAAACTAGATTTTGTGTGCTTAGACAAAAATACATACCCACATTTTACACCCCTAATCGCCTTTAACACACAATGAAAACAAACTTTTGTGATATCCTTTTGTGTCTTTTAGTGGGAGTGCTGCTATTTACACCAAAATCAACTAATTTCCATCTTATCCTTTTCTAATCACACATCTATCTCTCTTCTTCTCTTAACAACAGGCAAGTCAGGAGTTCTGTCACCAGCTGGTGCAGAGACGACATTTAAACCCACAATCATGGAAAGCTCAGCATTCACCCTGCTGTTACCATAGACCTGCTGTTATAATAGCTAGGCCTGCTGTTACCATAGACCTGCTGTTACCATAGCTAGGCCTGCTGTTACCATAGGTAGGCCTGCTGTTACCATAGCTAGGTCTGCTGTTACCATAGCTAGGCCTGCTGTTACCATAGCTAGGCCTGCTGTTACCATAGACCTGCTGTTACCATAGACCTGCTGTTACCATAGGCCTGCTGTTAGCTAGGCCTGCTGTTACCATAGGCCTGCTGTTACTATTGCTAGGCCTGCTGTTACCATAGCTAGGACTGCTGTTACCATAGCTAGACCTGCTGTTAAAATCGGTAGTCCTGCTGTTACCATAGCTAGGCCTGCTGTTACCATAGCTAGGCCTGCTGTTACCATAGCTAGGTCTGCTGTTACCATAGCTAGGCCTGCTGTTACCATAGCTAGGTCTGCTGTTACCAGAGCTAAGCCTGCTGTTACCATAGCTAGGCCTGCTGTTACCATAGCTAGACCTGCTGTTAAAATCGGTAGTCCTGCTGTTACCATAGGTAGGCCTGCTGTTAGCTAGGCCTGCTGTTACCATAGCTAGGCCTGCTGTTACCATAGGTAGGCCTGCTGTTACCATAGGTAGGCCTGCTGTTACCATAGCTAGGCCTGCTGTTACCATAGCTAGGCTGGCCAGTCGGTCGGTCGGTCGGTCTGTCTGTCTGTCTGCCTGTCTGTCTGTCTGTCTGTCTGTCTGAAGGCCTGCCTGCCTGTCTGCCTGTCTGTCACTCTCTCGTTATGAATCACCCTCCTATTTTGTGTCTTATTCTGCCACTTCATCTTTCTTGTGTACACACACACACACACACACACACACACACACACACACACACACACACACACACACACACACACACACATCCAAAACATCTGCATGTCTCCTCCGCCCATCTGTCTTCTCACATAGAGTTAGTCCTTACACCCCTGTGGCAATGCCGTCTCGCACCGCTAAACATAGCATGACTCTCAACACCCTTCCTGAATCTGCAAGTGACACCACAGAAGAAGAGGGGGAAGAGGAAGAGGTGAGAATAGCGAGATGGACTCCATGACCTGCAGACATCACTGTTGGCTTCAAGTTCCTTTGGTTTTTATTTTCAATGCAAGACAGAGTTGACCCAAATCCAGACATTCCC
>JAPMUY010003210.1:252500-258268 GCA_026901105.3 Galaxias olidus
AAGAATGGATTGAACGAAAGCAGAGATGCTAAGAAAAGAAAGAGAAATGCAGAGGCAGCACTGACAGCAGAAATCCTACTGGGACTAGGGAGCTGTTGGCTAGCAGCTGTCTTTGTCTTAGAGGAGGTCATGACCTTGACCTCTATTGCTGGTTCAAGGTTCCCGTGAGGTAATCATTGGGTCACTCAGATTGTGAGGACGTTTTTTTTTTTGATGCCGTCTATGTGGTTATTATGGTCTGGAATAGCAAGCAGCAAGCCCCAGCCATGATTGGTACCATCGGTCTGCGGTACCCTAACCGAAATGGTGCCACTATGAATAGGCTGCTGCTGCTGCTGCTGGCAGAATCACTGGACCCTCTGTCTGTTTCACCCTCCAGCTGGCACAATGAGGCTCTCTCTCTCTCTCTGTCTCTCTCTGTGTCTCTCTCTCTCTCTCTCTCTCTCTCTCTCTCCGTCTCTCTCTGTGTTTCTCTCTCTCTGTCTCTATGTCTCTCTCTCTCTCTCTCTCTCTCCGTCTCTCTCTGTGTTTCTCTCTCCCTGTCTCTCTCTCTCTCTCTCTCTCTCTCTCTCTCTCACTTGCTCTCTCTCTCTCTCTCTCTCTCTCTCGCTGTCTCTCTCTGTGTCTCTCTCTCTGTCTCTATGTCTCTCTCTCTCTCTCTCTCTCTCTCTCCGTCTCTCTCTGTGTTTCTCTCTCTCTCTCTCTCTCTCTCTCTCTCTCTCTCTCTCTCTCTCTCTCTCTCTCTCTCTCTCTCTCTCTCTCTCGCTGTCTCTCTCTGTGTGTCTCTCTCTCTGTCTCACTTTCTCTCTCTCTCTCTCTCTCTCTCTCTCTCTCTCTCTCTCTCTCTCTCTCTCTCTCTCTCTCTCTCTCTCTCTCTCTCTCTCTCTCTCTCTCTCTCTCTCTCTCTCTCTCTCTCTCTCTCTCTTTCTCTCTCTCTGTGGCTTGTTTCATGGTAGGAAACCAGTTGCAACAATCCTGCCCTTTGTCCCATCGCCGGGGCAACCTCCCGTCACACGGACAAAATGGTTGTCACGGAGATGCGCCAACGCTGGCTACAGCACGCAATCAAGGAATGGGGCCGCTAGTAGTTTCCCTCTCTTGCTCCGCTTCTCTCTCTCTTTCCATCTCTCTCTCTCTCTCTCTCTCTCTCTCTCTCTCTCTCTCTCTCCCCCCCTCTCTCTCTCTTCCTCCCCTTCTCTCTCCACAGGCCTCCAATTGTCATTTTCAAGATCCACTCTCATCTGTCTCTCACTTCTCAACACATCTCTCTTCAGTCTTGCCCCCACCTATCAAACTTCTCTAACTCTTCCACAGCAACGAACCAATCAACCCTCCTCCTCTTCCTACCCCCTCCCCAATGGGAGATTGCCTCCATCATACCTAGCCTGCCTGCCAGCCAGCCAGCCAGCACTAATGAACATGTCGGCCCAAAACTCATAGTGGGTCCTCTACTGTGAGTCTAATTGCTTAACTGTGTGTGGTTACTAGGCCAAAACCATGCTACAAAGGCTAGTATGTGGGACAACATAATCCCTCCTTTCCCCGATACCCCTGTCAGGGGGTGGGGGAGAATTAGTGGAACACCAGCCTTCCTGGAGGGGGGATAGTAGGCTCCTGTTTGAGGTCATGAGGGAGAGATGTTTTGGAATTTGAATACTGCCGACATGACTGATACAAACCTACCAGCAGAGCACTACACTATTACTGCGGGCGGTCAAAATAACAGAGTACACAAATTAATTTGCAACCGCCATTAAATGAGGATTAAGTGATTACAAAATACTGTACAATGCTCATACTGTATGTCTCATCCAACCTCCAAATGCTTCTTTAATGAGCTTAGAAAACATTTGCACAAAAAAAAAAGTTTCCATGCTACAACACATTTTACAGTCCGTGAGTTTGGGATGCTGATAAAACCATCAGGTTTGGTGCTGAACTTAAGTCTGAACTCTTAGATTTAACCACCATCAACAGGACTATGTCTACTGAAAGAGTCCTCTTAATCAAGAATAAAAATGTATTTGATAGTGTTTCTAGTCACTAGTTTTAAAAGCTGGATGGTCCTCACAGCAAGAAGGTCCTCGGTTCAAACCCCACCTGACCCAATGGCCTTTCTGTGTGGAATTTGCATGTTCTCCCCGTGTTTGTGTGGGTTTCCTCCGGGTACTCCGGTTTCCTCCCACTATCAAAAAACATTCTCCATCCTCCTACCAGTGCCCTGACCAGTCAGTGCCAATTGAACTGGAGTCTGTCTGTGTGTCCTATGTGCGTGAGCAAGTCTGTCGCAATATGTTGGGTAAGCAAGTCTGGTGCAAATTGGCTGCCATGGTATCACTCAGACTGAGTGTTGTGTTTGATAGCTGTCGGTCCATTCGTTGTTCGTTCCCTGTAATTAATTGGCAACCAAAGCCATTTGAGTCTTGAGATAAGCTCTAAATACAACTCATTATTATTATTATTCGCGTGATCTGTATTGTTTGGTAGTCTGTGCTTTCTGTCAAATTCTTTGTCTAACAATTGGGAAAGTGTTTTATGTCACACTTTCCTAAAGCTGGCTGTAAAGAGTTAGTGTGATCAGCAATGTTTGGTGATGTTTGCTCTCGGTCTACTAGACTTGTAGTGTACAGTCATGGCAGTGCGGTGTGTGTGCGTGCGTGTGTGTGTGCGGGTGGGTGTGTGTGTGTGTGTGTGTGTGTGTGTGTGTGTGTGTGTGTGTGCGTGCGTGCGTGCGTGCGTGCGTGCGTGCGTGCGTGCGTGCGTGTGTGTGTGAGTGTGCGTGCGTGCGTGCGTGCGTGCGTGCGTGTGTGTGTGTGTGCGTGTGTGTGTGTGGGGTGTCGGGTCTTATTCTGCTGATGGCTGACACATAACATGTAACAGAGCAAAGAGGAACAAAGCTAAGCAAACTCAAACCCTCCAAAAACTACCCTATATTTTTGAAGACATTTCTATTCATATTTGTAAATAAAATAATACAACTCTCCATATTGTAGAAGATGTTTCTATTCATACTTGTATATAAAATAATAATACATCTCTCAATGTCGTTGAGGACATTTTCATTCTTCAGGTTATTATTTTACAGCGTTGTATAACACTCTCTCTCTCGTGGTTCTCCAGGTGCGGGCGAGGGCGTGAAGGTGATAAGCGAGGCCCAGCTGGTGAGAGGGACCCTGGGGGGAGAAGCGCTCCTGTCAGTCAGCTACTCCTCCAGCAGCTCAGACCTTCCAGTCATTAGGTGGCAGCTCAGGAGAGACAGGGAGAAACCCATCACTGTGGTCCAGTCCATCGGTAACCTATCAAATAGCATTCAAATCACAAGATATCTTTAGATTACATTATTCACAAAACACATATGGTTGTGTTATGATTGTGATTGTAATTCTATTTTGTTTCATCTGGCACAGTGAGGTAATGATCTAAGTCTACATCTAAATTAAAAAAGAAAATCTGAAACTGGCAAAAAGCGTCAGTTTTCTCAGTGTACTGTCTCAGTTTATTGCATCTGCATAGACAGCTTTGAAAGGATGCTAGAGGACTTTATGGCACTATAGCATTTCTCTGAGTGGTGCCAAGATCCCTTTATGACTTGTATAACGGTCCCCCAGGCCTCCCTCAGCTTCAGTCTATAATATGCAACATCACACATCAACCTGCTGATTGACTCCCTCCTTTCATTTTATTTCTATTCCCCTCCACCCCCCCCCCCCTCCCCCTCTCCTTCTCTCCTTCTCTTCTTTGGTCTCCATTCCCTTTGGTCTTTGGCGATGCATCCACCTTCTGATTCTCCCATTCTTTTCCTTGCCTTCCTATTCCCTTCCTTCCTTCCTTCCTTCCTTCCTTCCTTCCTTCCTTCCTTCCGTCCCTCCCCTCACCTCCCTCCCCTCCCCGTCCCCTGTCCCTCTCTCTCCTTTCCCCCTCCCCTCCCCTGCCCCCTCCCTCCCTCCCCTGTCCTCCCTCCTCTCTCCTTTCTCCTCCCTCCCCTGCCCTCCCTCACCTCCCCTCCCCTGTCCCCCTCCCCTCCCCTCCTTCCCCCCCCCCTCCCCTGCCCCCTGCCTCCTCCCCTGTCCTCCTCCTCTCCTCCTTCCCTCCCCTCCCCTCCCCTCCCCTCCCCTGTCCTCCCCTCCTCTCTCCTTTCCTTCCCTCCCCTCCCCTGCCCTCCCCTCCCCTCCCCTCCCCTCCCTCCTCTCTCTCTCTCACCTCCCCTCCTCCTCTCTCCTCTCCCCCCTCCCCTCCCCTCCCCTGCTCTCCCCTCCCCTCCCATGCTCTCCCCTCTCTCTCCCCCTTCCCTCCCCTCTCCCCCCCCCCCCCTCCCCTCCCCTCCCCTCCCCTCCCTGTCTCCATTCCAAACCCCCACAGGGACCGGCATCATTGGTACCCTGCGTCCTGAGTACCGTGACCGCGTCCTGGTGTTTGAGAACGGCTCCCTGCTGCTCCACCACCTGCAGCTGTGTGGGATCTCCATCACTGACGACACGTTTACCGGAGAGCACTGGAGATCTCCATCACTGACGACACGTTTACCGGAGAGCACTACATCAACCTCACTGTTGACGGTAGACCACCTGATAGATCTACTTTAACTATGAGCACAGAGGGTCATTCCCAATAGAAATTAGGCCTTTGAATCACAAATGCAGAATTTGTTGGAATGGAATGCCGTTGATTCCGAATTTTATTTATTTTATTTATATTTAAGAAGTCAATGCATAATGACATAAAATAATGTATTGAAATAGTGGTGTTCAGGTAGCATATTTCAGCTTTAAGATGTAACTTGTATAAGTAGCAAGCTTTTGTTTTCATATGCTATCTTAAATGAGATTGTGACGAGAGTTTTTTTATTCAGCCTCTAAATTCCTTTACATTATTTGTCATTATCCTCTCCCTCTGTCCCAGTTCCTGTGTCCAAACCCTACGTCCAGATGATTGCTTCCTCCGTCCTGGAGTTCAACGAACACTTCCACCTGCACTGTTCCCACGACAACGGCACCAAGCCCAGCTACGGTTGGCAGAAGGGAGGCAAGGTGCTGACCAATGACACGCGACTTCTGCTGTCACGTGACCAGAAGGTGCTGACTATCTCGCGGGTGCTGATATCAGACGACGACATCTACGCCTGCACGGTGGAAAACCCCATTGGCAGCATGAAGAGTGTCCCTGTCAGACTGACTGTCTACAGTAGGTGGCGCTGTTTCCTCACAAACCATCAGTATAAACAATATAAACCATATCAGTGTACTGTATAAATAGGTATAAATAGGTTTCTGGCAATACCATTGATGATATAGACATTTATTTTAATGGAGTAACTTTAGTTTAGAGTTAAAAGTTGCACCTGATATATAACTCCATCTGTGACTTAGTCGGCCATCCAGTAAAAAATGGATCCTCTCCCCTCCTTTTTATGTGTGCTCTCTTTCACTGCAATCTTTCTCTCTGCCATCCTTTTTTAAATATACCTCCATCTTTGTCTACCTTTTCCTATCCCCTCTCTCTCTCTCTCTTCAACCCCCTCTCTCTTTGTTGCTGCCCCTCACCCTTATCTCCCCCCCTCCCCCCACCCTTCTTTTTCTCTACCCCCCTCTCTCCACTCCCCCTCTCTTCGTGCCAGGACGTAGCTCATTGTACATCATCCTGTCCACTGGAGGGATATTCCTCCTCATCACATTGGTGACCGTGTGTGCCTGCTGGAAGCCCGCCAAGTAAGGACTGGCATTCTCTTCCGTCTCTGTTTTTTAATGTTCCCTAACACTCTCTATCTCTCC
>JAPMUY010003211.1:10000-12500 GCA_026901105.3 Galaxias olidus
AGGAGAGCAGGGGTAAGGTGAGCACTTGTTTAATGATACAAAACGGTGGGGAAAAGGGAAGGGGGGTAATAACGCAACAAAACTTCCCGGACCGGGGTCTTCAATTGAGAGGCGGCGCCGAACTCCTCCTGGGTGAAAGAGAGGCAGAGAGGTAAATCAGGGGGTTAATTCAGTCGAAGGTGTGAGGGGCCAACCTGTCCGGGTTCCTTCTCTGGGGTTCCCCTTCTCCTGGGTTTGCGATCTTGTCTCCTTGACTTCTTGCCGTGGTAGGTGCTCCTCGCTGTGTCAGCCTCTGGAGTCCTTCTCCCCTTGGTAGCCAGCACCTAAAGCTTAAATGGATTGAGCTTAATTGATTACAGGTGGGGGGGAGTGGCCAGGACCTAAGAAGGTGCAGGGGAATGTAGTGGCCTTCAATTATCTCTCCCAGCCTCAGCCTTCCCTTAAAGGGCCGGCACCCCCCTTTTCCCTCTTCTGTGGGGAACCTGCCATAGGCTGGGGCACCACAATATGTACATGTATAACCGTTTGGTATTGTGTGTGTGTGTGTGTGTGTGTGTGTGTATGTGTGTGTGTGTGCGTGTATGTGTACGTGTGTGTGTGTGTGTTTGTGTGTGTGTGTGTGTGTGTGTGTGAGTCTCCCAGCCAAACATTTCCTCTCGCACATGGTTGCTCTCAGAATCCTTCCAGGCCTGCATGAATAATCAGCCATTTTACTGCTCTGTCAGACCGGACCACTGCGGGGTGGAGCTGTGTGTGTGTGTGTGTTTGTGAGTGTATATTGGTGTGCGTTTGTGTGCGTGTGTGTGTGTGTGTGTGTGCGCGTGTGTGTGGTTGTCAGTGTCAGAGAGCGTCAGGTGTGAAGGCTCAGCTGTAGGTGCATTCGCTTCCCCGCACACACTCGTTTCTTTGCTCTCTCTCTCTCTCTCTCTCTCTCTCTCTCTCTCTCTCTCTCTCACTCTCTCTCTTTCTCTTTGTCTCTCTCTAACTTTCTATTAGGTCTGCTCCACCCCCCCCCCGCCCCCCCCCCCCCCCCCCCCCCCCCCCCCCCCCCCCCCCCCCCCCCCCCCCCCCCCCCCCGCCCCCCATGCCTTCGTCTGAAGGTTAGACTTGCTATTGCTTGATCCTTTTAGTGAGTTGGCCACATCAAATCGTTTTGTGCTGTGGGGTGACCTCTGCCGACCTCCATATCAACCGTAGGATCAACCACATAGGAACCCGTATCCATTCCTGGGCCACATAGCCAAACGGTATGCCATTTTTTCTCCCCAGGATCAAACCCTCCAGATGACAGTTATATTTAGGACTCTGTGTCTATGCAGGCTAATGGGAGCCACAGACTCGGCGGTGCGTCTGCTCGTGTTCCTTCCCTGTCAGAAGCTCTCTCCGTCAGGGGGAACGTTGAGCAGCGCCCCGCCCTGGGTTCACCTGAAGAGGGCTGCTGGGGGGCCCGGGCTCTGTCCGCCCGGCTCTCTGCCTCGTCTCGCCGTGCGGCCCTTCTCTCGCAGCGTTGTGGGAACAAAACCACGTACGCCGCAGGGGCAGGAATGGAGACGTCACCTCGGGCCTCGGCACGTCGGGGGACGGATGTCCCCGCTCTGGAGAGGGAGTCGGAGGGCTGTTTGCTGAGTCATGCCGAGGGGAAGTTGGCCGTTAGCAGCCCGACTGGTCGGCTCCAGAGCCCGGGGCTTTGACCAGCAGAGCGGGGGGGGGGGGGGGGGAGTGTGGAGTTTGGGAACTTCTTTAAGGAGAAACAAAAGGACGAGGGAAGAGAAATATTTGATAAGGCCTGATCCTTAGGGAGGTGTGAGGGCTCCGCTAGGAACTGGAGAGAGGAGCCGAGAGGCTGAGGAACGGAGACCTCCCGGAATACCAAAGAAGAAGAGAGGGGATTAGAAAAGGCAAAAAGAGAGAGAGAGTGTGTGTGTGTGTGTGGGGGGGGGGGGGTAGGAAGAGGAAGCATGGCTTCAGCATGTTACGCTAGCCAGAGGAGACGACTGCTGCTTCCCGCTCTGGCCTGTGGACACTGGGGCATCCACGGTTCCACACTGCCCTCCTGCCATTGCGCCTGCACAGGTGTGTTCACAGCCCCAATGTGTGTGTGTGTGTGTGTGTGTGTCCTCTTCACCTTCATATCTGACAGCTTGATGTCTTTCTGATGTGCTCCATTCCATGTGCTGTAAAGCGCGTCCGCCATGTGCAGTTCCTGCTCTACGGATGGTGGCGGAGAGGGGGGGGGGGATCGGCTATTGACATGCGCACCGCTCGGCTCCGCTTCCCTCTGACCTTTCGTTGCCATGGCAACACCCATCCCTGACCTCTCGACGGGAGTTGTCAGAGGTGTGCCCTGTCCTTCACCCTTGGAGTGACACACACACACACACACACGCACACACGCACGCACGCACGCACGCGCACGCGCACGCGCACGCGCACGCACTGAGAGCGATGTCGCAGCCGCCCCCATGAATAATAGAGTTGTGGATTAAATGGCTGTGGCGCC
>JAPMUY010003211.1:17500-42500 GCA_026901105.3 Galaxias olidus
GGTTCTTGGTTTTGTATGTGCAGCAAGTAGTCGTCACATGATACCTTATGAGGGTAGATGACCTCCATTTCATTTTTTATATTCAGATGGAGGAATGGTGAGAAGGGAGGGAGATATAGCAGGCTCTATCTATCAGTCACGGTTTTACAATTAGATACACACAAGCGTGTGCATGCACACACACACACACACACACACACACACACACACACACACACACACACACTTCCTCAGGGTCTCTCTGTCTCTCTTTACACCTCTCTCTTACTCACACACACACACACACACACACACACACACACACACTCACACACACACACACACACACACACAAACTTATATGTAATGTAATGAATAGTGTACACATAAACCCAGCTGTCTATGCTACCTTGACCCTGAGCCTTGCTACAGTGGCATGCTTGCTCCTCTCTGCTGTGTGAATGATTTAAAGATAGGATAACACTAATATAAAATACTGTATCCATTACTCCAGGGGAGGAAGGCCATTCCCTTAAAGCCATGGTAGGCAATTCTGTCGAGAAACATTTTCTTTATACAAACATTGGATCAGAGACGGATTCATGTACTGTATATCTATAGGTGTTATATTGTGACTCCAATGGCATTAAGACCATCTATTTTTTCACAACTTGGTTTTGTTTTAGACTTTGACTTACAGAAAATATATGATCTGAGTAAGATTTAAAACGCAGTAGCTTAAATTGGCTTTTTTTTTTGGCCATCAATCTCCACACAGTGTCCAATAATGACACAGACAAAATAAAAAATACATATGGTGAGTTCATATATGAATCAAAAACTGAAATAAATCGTACTTTGGGTCCTTTGTAGAAATACGGGCCCGTAGAAACTTTCAGGGTAAGTCTCTGCAAGCCTTGGTCACCTAGACTTAGGTTTCCATGTTCTCCCTCTTCCCGGCAGATCCTCTCAGTCTGCCATCTTTAGGCGTCTCAGCAGATGTTCTGCTTCCCCAGCAGCCGCTCCGGCTTGGCCTTGGCTTTAGCCCTCAGCTTGTTGCCGTGCTGAAGGAGAAACCTTTTCCCACATCTTGGCTTGGTCCTGTCAAGGACCCCCCTATTCCGCCGCAGTCCTCCTCCACGCTATTGTGACTGGTGTCCAAGTGCCTTAAGCTGAGAACCACCACCATGCATGGCTGTGGGGACTGGATGGGCCAGACCACGAGGCACAGCAGCGCTGGTACTGCAGCCCAGGGAGGTCCCATGGTGTCTTACAGTCTACTGATACTGCAGCCCAGGGAGGTCCCATGGTGTCTTACAGTCCACTGTCCACTGGATACTGCAGCCCAGGGAGGTCCCATGGTGTCTTACAGTCCACTGATACTGCAGCCCAGGGAGGTCCCATGGTGTCTTACAGTCCACTGATACTGCAGCCCAGGGAGGTCCCATGGTGTCTTACAGTCCACCGATACTGCAGCCCAGGGAGGTCCCATGGTGTCTTACAGTCCACTGATACTGCAGCCCAGGGAGGTCCGCTGGTGTCTTACAGTCTACTGATACTGCAGCCCAGGGAGGTCCTCTGGTGTCTTACAGTCTACTGATACTGCAGCCCAGGGAGGTCCCATGGTGTCTTACAGTCCACTGGTACTGCAGCCCAGGGAGGTCCCATGGTGTCTTACAGTCCACTGGTACTGCAGCCCGGGGAGGTCCCATGGTGTCTTACAGTCCACTGATACTGCAGCCCAGGGAGGTCCCATGGTGTCTTACAGTCCACTGATACTGCAGCCTGGGGAGGTCCACTGGGGTCTTACAGTCTACTGATACTGCAGCCCAGGGAGGTCCGCTGGGGTCTTACAGTCTACTGATACTGCAGCCCAGGGAGATCTGGTGGGGTCTTACAGTCCACTGGTACTGCAGTCCAGGGAGCTCCGTTGGGGCCTTACAGTCCACTGGTAATGCAGCCCAGGGTGGTCTGCTGGAGTCTTGGAGTCCATTGAGGGCTGTTTAGTAAGCTCCAGGTTGGCTAGCGTAGGTCATCCACAGGGTTGACCTCCACTTAACCTCTACCACAAAGACTGAGAGGTTCTGGGCTGTCTCTCTTTGGACTCCTGCTTACATTTTGCCAAGGGTTGGTTGTGATCTGAGCGTTAAGAAAACTAATCCATATACAGCGTCCTATTTACTCCTACGCTGTAAATACACTTTGGCCTAGTACATTCAGCAGTGCGCTTGTCAGTGACAGAAGTGTGTGCAGGATCTTCCTCATGAGGACAACCAGACTCTAGTTGTGTTCACTAAAATATATTTCTAAATGTGAGATTACTTATTGAATCCACTGGTTGAGAAACAACCCAGACCCTCTATTGAAGACCGGAAAAAAAGTATTGGCAACCTTGGATAGTCATTAAAAATGTTTATCTACTGATAAATGCTTGGATGTGACTTAACCTAATTTCTATGAAAAAAAACAAATTTTCAAACATAACTCCTTTGACCCTAAAGGGAAAGCCATAATGACGAATGTGTGTGTGTGTGTGTGTGTGTGTGTGTGTGTGTGTTTGTGTGTGTGTGTGTGTGTGTGTGTGTGTGTGTGTGTGTGTGTTTGTGAGAGAGAGGTTGTGCTTAGCAGTATTGAGAGAAGCAATCCGACTGAAAGTGAAAACCATAAATTGCAGTTTGTGTGCCTACGTGATTTGCTGCTGATGAGAACTAGCTCTCTCACACACACACACACACACACACACACACACACACACACACACACACACACACACACACACACACACAGGGAGCCAGCATCTGTGCTGAGCAGAGGTAGGGTGGATACTTCTTTTTTCTCTGTGCCAAGCCTGTTCTCTCTCTAACTGGCTGTTGGACACATTGGGCCTCTCCACAAACACAGCCAGTGGTGCCCTCGCTGACAAGCAGACACGCCTGTGTAGTTTGAGATGCACAGATGCTTGGGTTTTCCCGTACCAACCAACTCTGTGTTGACAAGCTAGAGGACACCAGAACGGGCTGGTGAAGGTAGTGTGTGTTTATGTGGGTCTTTTTAAGTGTGTGTGTGTGTGTGTGTGTGTGTGTGTGTGTGTGTGTGTGTGTGTGTGGGTGTTTGTGGTGTGTGTGTGTGGGTGTTTGTGGGTGTGTGTTTGTGTTTGTGTTTGTTTGTGTGTGATCCAGCAACAGACGCTGGCTACAGACCATTGGCTTTGTAAAACCCGGGGAGATGACTAAGCCAGTTGGAAAGAGAGGCAGTGTGTGTGTGTGTGTGTGTGTGTGTGTGTGTGTGTGTGTGTGTGTGTTTCTGTGTTGTTAGGTGTGTAAACATAGTCAAGGAGGATTGTGAGGACAGTTAGATCACAGGGCATCTGTAGCAACAGAGACCTAAAGATTATAAAGTATTAAATTCAAAATTTTCTCACAAAACCTTACTGATTTACTCTGGCCAACAAAAACAATATTCTTGTTTTCCTGACACTTTGTTCTAAGAAATCTAAATCTAAGAAGGCATCATGCTGGTCCTTTGTTTGAAAGTGGCCTTCATGCTGCTGTGCTGGGCTTTTATTACTCTGTGTGCTTGTATAGTATGAAACATATATTTTACAAGCAAGTTTAACTTCTATGACTAATCAAGACAAAACTGCACAGTATTCATGTTACCTCACTTTACTCGACTTTAGGTTATGACTTGTTTGTTGCCGCCGTTTTATGATCAACATGTGTTGCTCTGCTAGCAGGCCTATATTTCCCCAGGCGGGGACACAGATTGACAGGCACCACGTCTCACACCCATTACACCACAGGTGGGGGCGGGCTTTCCTTTACTTGTCACAGCAACATGTCAGGATGAATAGAAATGTGATTCCTGCCTTGACAAAGATCTTACACACACACACACACACACACACACCTGCTTTGACATTTTCTCTCGCTAGACAACCCCCTGTCTATAACATATGGTCTGCTATACAGTTCGCTTAATGGTGGTAATGCACGCAAACGGAACTCAATCAACATAATCCCTGCTCAGTACTCAACGCCAAAGGTTTAATCCTCCCTAGTAAATGCAGGTCTCCACGCGGCCAATTGGCCATTAGGCAGAGCCCCTGGAACCCAGGCTGCTGTGCCTCCGTGCACAATCACACAGTGTGCACTCTCAACACCCCACATAGATCCACACGCCATGTTCTCACCTGTCCAGACCAGCAAGAGTGACCAATGGATTCTCTTTTTTTTTTCTGTCACGTGGTGACTGTGTGTGCGTTCAGACGTCCGTCGATAAACGCCTGCCTCTGAACGTCGTGCCTCCTGTATACGGTCGGCTGAGTGTTTTCATTAGGTGTTCGTTCAGGTTGCCGTTGAGGGAGCTGGCGTGGGTAGCATCGCAGGGCTTGGAGGTATCTGCTGATGCTGCTGCTGGTCACTGGTTATTGCTCCTGATTGATACAGTATGTTACTCGGCATGCTGCGTGGAGCTAAATTACAAAACCCTTTCAGGGAGTCAAACAATCAGAAATCCTTCACATTTAATCAACGTCAGCACACAGCGACAAAGCCTTACACCCAAAACACACACACACACACACACTCACACACACACGCTCAGCGAAGCACGCTGGAGTACGTTTGAGAAGGAATGTACGTGAAATGAGGCTGCCTCACTTTCCAACCTGACTATTTTTCTTAATATCTGCAATTTAACAGGCACACACACACACACCCACACACACACACACACACACACACACACACACACACACACACACACACACACACACACACAAACACACACATCTGCATGGAGCACTCATACATTGCCTGCTGCTTGCATTTAGATTTGATGAGTGATCGTTTTTTTGGCTAATCTTGTACACAGAAATGGAGACTGGAGAGGCCGGGAACTACACATGAACTCAAAGAATGGATCAGGCATTAAGACTGAGGCAGAGAGATAGCTGAGCAACAAAGGCACTGCTGATTGGGGGAAAAATGACTTCTGTTGAATCAGTGGTCATTTGCTTTTCCTAAGTCCCCAGTTGTGTGTCTCAGTGAACTGTAATTCAATTGTTTGGAGAAACTGCATTATTAAGGTCGAATGGGTTCTCCAAAACTAGCTTGAAGCTGAAGTTGGCAGTTCCATCCATCCATTAGCTATACCGCATATCCTGAAGCCTATCCCAGCCGACACAGGGCGAGGGGCGGGGTACACTCTGGACAGGTCGCCAGTCTATCACAGGGCTGACAACTAGGGACAGACAACAACTCACACTCACACCTACAGGCAATTTAGAGTCACCAAGTAACCTGCATGTTTTTGGACCCGGAGGAAACTCACGCGAACACGGGGAGAACACGCAAACTCCACACAGAAAGGCCCTTGCGACAGGTTGGGATTGAACCCAGGACCTTCTTGCTGTGAAGCAACAGTGCCAACCACCGAGCCACTGCCCGCAGTTGAACGCCATGAGACTAAAATTCCATTTCAAACCATTAAATTCCATTACAAACCATTAAATTCAATTTCAAACCATTAAATTCAATTTCAAACCATTAAATTCAATTTCAAGCCAATCAATCAATTTGAAATTGTACAATTCAAATTTAAATTAAGCTAATGAAGCATTTCAAGCTAATGCAATTCACATTCAGTTTCTGATGGAACACACATCTCCATCCATGGAGCGAGAGAGTAAGTGAATGTTTAGTCTTCTGATTGGTCTATGGAACTGTCAGGGATAGATCCACTGAGGACAGAAATTTGAGTGTTCTATGTACTGCGCGTGTGTGTGTGTGTCTTGGTGTACGTGTGTGTGTGTGAGTTAGCGTGTGTATGTGTGTGAGAGAGAAGTGGCAGTCTGTCGCACAGCACATCAGAATGCACGCCCCCTGAGCAGCTGATTGGCTATCAACTCCCACCATTAAATTCACAACACCCTCGTGTCACACCAATCTGCTAGTGTATCATTTTGTCTGGTTACTGTTTCTGTGAGTGTGTGTGTGTGTGTGTGTGTGTATGCGCACGCTCACTCACTTGTTTTAAGGGGTGGTGTCTGGGATAGGCTTCTTTCTGTTCTCCTGCCTGTCAACATTCCCTTCTCTTTTATTTGTCCATCATGTACCTCCTACTCTACCGCTTCTGTCTTCCTCCTGTCCATCCCCTGCTCCCCGCCTAATCCCCCTCTCTCTCCTCTCTCTCCCCTCTAGTCTCCACTCTACCTCCCCCCTGCTCCATAGGCCTGGTGGTTCATTGATTCTGGAATGGCAAAAGTTCTCCAGTTTTACTCACACACACACACACACACACACACACACACACACACACACACACACACACACACACACACACACACACACAGACACACAGACACACACACACACACACACACACACACACACACACACGCACACACACACAGTCATAGGAAAGGTGTCCTGCAAATTCCCATGACATGCACATGCACACACACATAGATGCCGACACCCTCACAGACCACTGTGGCTGGCTCTCTGACGGTGCGTGACAATTACATGTCTATCAAGGCAGCCAGCTGGGTAAGGGAGAAGAGCAGCCCGTGAAATATGTCACTTTCTTTGTGTGTGTGTGTGTGTGTCTGTCTCTCTCTCTCTCTCTGTGTGTGTGTGTGTGTGTGTGTGTGTGTGTGTGTGTGTGTGTGAAGCGTCACAGCCGGTTGGTTTCTGTTAGATTAAAGTGGATATACTGATGTGTGCACCATAACAGGATCACTTGAGCACACAGACACACCAGCCATGGCCTAGCATGGGAGTGGGGCAGTAGAATCAGGGAATGCCCCCACTCACTGTGTCCCCTTGTCTGTGCTGTACGTCACACTGTGAGGAACACAAGGACATTTGAATGCACCAGTGCACGTGATCTGATCTGATGGAAAGAGATCCCGGAGAAAGAGGTTTGTGCCTTTTTTTGGTTGACCTAAAAGTCCTTTTCTGCTTCAAACTTACACACACGTACTTATACACACGCTGAAATAAACACACACACACACACACGCGCACGCACGCACGCATACACACACACACACACACACACACGCACGCACGCACGCACGCACGCACGCACGCACGCACGCACGCACGCACGCACGCACGCACACACACACAAACAGAAACACATATAAATATTTCAGGTTCCTTGAAAGCACACCATTCATTTTTCATGGACAAACAAAGACAGCAGGACAGTCCTGGGTCTCTGTGGACCGCTCTGAGTCAGAGCAGCAGCAGCACTCCAAATAGTCCAGGGCAGTAGAAACACATCATTTCAAACCAATATGCCGCTGTTCCGTGCGCTGTGGCATCATTGAAACCCCTGAACCTGAAAGACAATGTCGCCTCGCCTCAACATCATTTCACTCGGCACGCTCCCACATCTAATGACGGTTTGCCGTTTGCACGAGGCGGTGCCTTGGCAGGGCCAGGTCAGCCGGGCAAATCAGACAGATTGTTTACCAGGTATAGCTTTGCGTGGAGCCTGCATTTGGGGAGCAAAGAGTTCCCAGTGATGCCGAGAGCAGGGTATAGATGGAGCAGATGAGGGCTGTGAACACATTGACCTGCCCGGTGCCTCAGTGCTTCAGCTGCAGACACTCTGCATGCTCGCTCCCCATCTCCCCTCCACTTAGGATTTACATCACCACGCCGTAGTGTAGTGCAGAATCTCCCAGGTCCTCATCGGGTAGCACGGATACGCAGACACAGACACATACACACACATTGGCAAACGCACACACACACACACACACACACACACACACACACGTGCTCACATGCGCCAGGTAGTCCCTCGTCAACCTCTCAGCGTCCTGTGATTTAAGAGGCCACCGGAGGACCTGGGCTGTAGTAGCAGCATCAGCAGCAGGTGTTTTTCTTTTGTTTCTATTCTCTGGGATCCATCCATCATTTGTAACGGAACACAGAGGTGGTGCGCGACTCTCTGCTGCTCCAACTTCCCGGCAAACAGGGTCAGATGGGTCCATTTCCAGATCAGGGTGTGGGGGGTTGTGTGTGTGTGTGTGTGTGTTTGTGTGTGTGTGTGTGTGTGTGTGTGTATATACGTATACAATAAACATATATATATAGATAGATAGATATACTGTATACTGTATGTCCATATTTTCAATATTCTATCTATTTGGCTGTACATTTCATGTGTACTGTGAGTTCACTCGTTAGTAGGAGTATTTTGAATTTGACTTTCAGCAACAAGTTTCTAAAATGTTATTTTTTCATGTTGGTGTCTGCTGGAATGTGTTTTCCAAACTCAACAAGGTCTTATCTGAAGGTCTGCAGTGGGAAAAATAGTTATTGCTTCCTTCTTTTAATCTACCCCTCACAGCCGACAGAAGGAAAGGTTGTCCCGTGTTCCACAGTAACCGCAGAAAGAATCTTCTCAAATCTGTCCATAATCACACCTCACATTCTGTTAAAACGTCTATGTACTACATAGGCTATATGGCACACGGTGTCAGTTTTCACTATCTACTGTAGAGCTACGTCAGTACCAGAGAGCTGTATTCTGTGTGCAACAAGTAACAAAAACCACACCGAAGCCAAGCGGGTACACATTGAGCATGTTGAACATGTGGACAGCAGAGTATGAGCATGTGGTCCTTTAATTATTCAGCCTCCCTTCATGTGAGGCATGAAGGCAGTAGGTCAGAACCTCGCCTGTTGGGGTTGTGTGGCTGTGCTGCCGCTTCGACATGACAAAAGCCCCTGTGGACAGCTGCTTAAAGCTCTGGTTCTGCTCTGTTGACCGTGTTGGAAGGGCCTCCCTGGCCACCGTTAGAAGTTCTGTGTTTGTGCCGTGACATAGAGAGCCTTGCTTAGCGTGTGAGTCACTCTGAAACACTGTTCAGTCTGCTAGGTTTCCCCCTTGACACCCCCCCCCTCTCTCTCTCTCTCTCTGTCCCTCTCTCTGTCTCTTCCTCTCTCTGTCTCTCTCTGTTTCTATCTCTCTCTCTCTCTCACTCTTTCTCTCTCTCTCCCTTTACTTTTCTCTCTCGCACGCTTTCTATTCTACCCTCATCCCCTCTTCCTATCCTCGTTGCCTAGGTTCTTTCTGCCCCTGCCGCCACCTCTCCTTCCCTCTCTTCCTCTCGGTGTCTCACCACCTCCCGCTCTCGAGCTCTGCCCACTCTCTGTGTCGACTGGAGGTGTTATTGAAGTGTAAGTTTAATGGTTGTGTAGGGATCAGGCCCCTGTGGCAGCACCCCATTAGACTCACACTCCTAATTACAGCTCCCCGCCCTCCTCCCTGAACCCGCTGCCCTCTCCTATCGGCCATCTCCCCGGCTTTCTCTTCTTCATTCCACCACCCTCCTCTTCTCCTTCTCACTTTCCTCCATTACCCCCGCTCACCCATTCATCCCTCTCCTCATCGGTGCCGTAATCTTTTTTTTTTTTCATTTCACTCATTCATTTTGCATTGGGTTCAATTCAATTTCACTTTTATTCTTCATTGCTTCCCTTTCTTTTCCTGCTGTTTCTTTTCCTTCCCCTCCATCACGTCTCGGCGGTGTCTCCCGCTCCATGAGTTATCTTCATCACGCGTAGCTCGCGTTGGCCTCATTAGCCGTCCTGTCTGATAGGGAGATATTAATGAGGCGGGGAGCCATGCAGTACCGCCTTGGGCCAGCAGAGGCTCCTGGTCCTTCCGAACGGCGTGGCGAGCTCCCAGCTTCAGCGCTCCGACTGCTGGCCGGCTGAGGGGATAGATGTGTCAGGAGGAGACCAGACAGGGTCGCATACATTTACCTCATCAACGCACGCCTAATTATTATGAAAAGGAAAAACGGCGGAGCAATAAGGGGTCGTCTGCTTTCTGCTGTTCTGTTCTAATTGAAAAATATTTGAATATACATTTTATGTGAAGCACGGGTGGAGAGAGAAATAAAGGTCGTGGTGGAGATGTTTGAGGGCTAGGTTAAGAGCAGGGTCGTAATCAGAGCTGTAAAGTATACCCCCGCAGCCCCCGCGAGGCGAGGCCCGCACCTGTCAACAACTATTATAAGAATTAAAAAACATTTAAAAAAAGGTTTTTCTAATTATTTTTGCGGGGGGGAGGGGGCTCACGTGTTTGCGTTACGGTGCTGGTTTTAATTGATTATGCGTACCAGAAAAGTATGAACAACTTGTTGTATTTTGAATTTGTGTGGTGTATTGCGGGGGCTATCTGCACGGTGGAGCCCGAGGATGGATTAGTTATCCACATGTAAGGTGTCCCGTTCCATACAAATGATCTAGTCATCAGGGTGGCCAGGTATGTTAGTGGTGTGTGCAGTGATGATGCTTGGTGGTAGGTGGCGTTTTTTTGTTTATACATCTGATTATTTTAGCATTTCAATGATGCAATAAAATAGCTTTTAAAAGTCAAAAGTCTCTTTCTCTCTCCCTCTGTCTCTTCCACTCTCTACTTCTTTCTCTCTACCCCCCCCCCACACATCTCTCTCTCTCTCTCTCTCTCTCTCTGTCTCCCTTCATCTCATTAATTGCATCTCCATGTGTCTCACTTAAAATGGTCTTTCCCCTGCTTTCTTTGTTTGATAGTACATTTCAACCACATAGGTCTTGCTATTCATCTTCTTATCTTTCTGTCTCACCTCAGTATCTCTTTCCTGTCACTCAGTCTCTCTTCCCACACTCTCTGTCTGCTTCTCCTCTCTGCCCCCTCCGGGGTCTCTTATCATCTCTCCTCTTCCTCCCCTCAGATCAACTCCAACCTCTCGCCCTCTCTAGGCTGTCACTGTCAACAGTTTAGGAGTCCTACCCCATTACACCTGAGCAAAGAGATCGCACTGCTTAGCTCAGGACAATGAGACAGAAATAGAGTTAGAAAGAGACAGGCAGAGAGAGAGAGAGAGAGAGAGAGAGAGAGAGAGAGAGAGAGAGAGAGAGAGAGAGAGAGAGAGAGAGAGAGAGAGAGAGAGAGAGAATGAGAGACAGAGTGAGAGACAGAGTGAGAGACAGAGTGAGAGACAGAGTGAGTGAGTGAGTAAGTGAATGAGTGAGTGAGTGAGTGAGTGAGTGAGTGAGTGAGTGAGTGAGTGAGTGAGTGAGTGAGTGAGTGAGTGAGTGAGTGAGTGAGTGAGAGACGGAGGGAGGGAGAGAGGGAGAGAGGGAGAGAGGAGCAGGAGAGGACTTAACAGCCCGACTGCGCAGCACCGAATGATCCGCGTGTGCGTCTGTTCTCTCGCAGCGGTCGCGCGTGGGGACTGAACACAGAAACTCATTGGCTCCTGTCCCTCATAATTATTCCTTTCCTCTGTAATCCGCCTTTCGTGAGCTGCGGTGCGCTACGCCGTGCGCGAGAAGGCAGGGGGTTCTCCGACACTGTTTGGAGAGTGCCTGCTTTGCATGCGTCGCTCAGCAACCTCCCCCCGCGCCGCACGTTTATAGCGGAGGGAGCTGCTCTGTAAAGAGGCTGAGAGAGCGGCTCATTGAGGAGGGCAAAACGGCAGCGCCCGGAGCGTCACTCTAAGAGATGGAGCAGGTGTGCTTTATATGCTACTCTGACATTGGGGCTCGAGAGAAGACAGAGCAATGAACCAATCCAATTCACATCTCCGAATGAACACATCTCAGAGCGTCCGCAGCCGACTGCAGCTTCTACGGTAAATATAGCTCAGCTGACCAACTGCCTGGGAAAACTTGAGTTCGAGACTTTGATAGGCTCCGTGTCGCACCGTAGCGGGACTGTCAACGGTTAGTCTACCTATTTGCAGGCATATTTGCATCATGGGGTCCTTCCTAGACTATTGAAAAAAATACTTTCAGCGGAGTGTTTTCTTCCCTCTTCTTGGTTGCGCTCCATATATCCAAAGTCACCGGTGGGCTCAGCATGGCACTGATGGCAGATTACAACAACAGCGAGGGGATAGGGTTTCACTAGTAGGATAAGAATGGAAAGACGGTAAAAGGACATTCACAACATCGTTGCATCTTTGTTCTTAACGCTTTCCTGTTTGTAACTGTGTTTCTTTATTGACCTGATGGGGTTGAGTGACAGTCCGAGTCCAGGCATGAGAAACGGCCGGGGTCTGTCCGACCAGTGGGCAGACAGTGTGGTGGTCCGCCCGCGCACCACCGAGCGCCACATCACAGTCCACAAGCGGCTGGTCATAGGTTTCGCTCTCTCTATTCTGACCCTGATCATCGTCACGGCCGTGGCCGTGCTGCTAAGCGTGCGTTTCGATGACTGCAGCAACGGGCCCGAGGGAAGCTCGCGTTCCGGCTCTGGCAACGGCTCAAGTGCCAAGTTTAATGGTAGCAGGGATGGAGGGGGGTCCCGCGAGGAGGAGACTCAGCCCTGGCGGCATTCCCGGCTACCGGTCTCACTTCGTCCCCGCCACTACGACCTGCGGCTTGCTGTCTACATGGACAACTTCACCTTCTCCGGTGAGGTCAGCATCGAGTTTGAGTGCATCAACTCCACCAAGTTCATCGTGCTGCACGCCGACCGCTTGGAAGTGGAGCGTGTGGCAGTGTTTTCTGACAACAATAAGAAACCAGCTGGTGGCGTGATGCGTGTTCACCGGCAGTTCAACTACCCCGCCAATCAGGTGTACGTGATAGCGCTGCACCGCGAAATGAAGCCGATGAGAACCTACAAAGTCAACATAACCTTTGAGGCTCAGATTGAGAATGAGCTGCTCGGGTTCTTCCGTAGCTCCTACACGCTGCAAGGAGAAAGGAGGTAGGTTGCTACTCACACATAGCCTACTCTACTCCCCACAATATCCCGAACTGGTTACTAATTAAACGTCTTTAAAAAAAAACTACTTACTATAAGGAAAGTGACGGAACTATTACTAATGACCTTATCTTGTGTCAAAATGGCTACCCATAAACATTTGCACGATTTATAAAATGGAATAATTTGCCATTTCAATATGATGACATAGATGACAGTAATTTATAAATTAATTGGAAAAAGTTAGCTCGAGTGCATATGACCAGTTTATCAAATAAACTAAAGCGTGCAAGCCTACTCCTGGCAAGCAACAGTAGATGCACTCAAAGTTTTTTGTATTCCACATTTAATTGTCATTTAAAACTAAAGTTAAAACCTGGTATTATAGTATCCAATGCCAGTGTCCAGTGTCCAAGTTTAAGACAAATATTGACCAAATACAGGGAGCTGACATTAAAATTGCCCATTGCCTGTGGAAGATTGTAAATGCATTGGTCCTGACAGAACAATGTACAATAAATGCATTACAATATCTTATCTCTTTTCTATCTTGTTCTATTGACATGGTAAACAAATACATGTGCCAGGTTTTCCATGAGGGTTGGAATCTATCTAAAAATTTAAAAAGTTACTAATTTTAAAACCCACAACATACTATTACCCACAACACAACAACAATTTCAGCCCAAATATCTGTAATTATTTCAGCTGTTTCGTTATTCTATATTTCAGTTACAGTTTCAGTTCCATTCACTGTCTTTTCAACAGCATTGTAACTTTTTATGTACGAGAAACCTTATAATCCATTTATATATAGCGTCCCTTACATTAATATGGAACTAATTACAAACAGTAGTCGTGCACATTAATATTTCATTGTAAACCTTATCTATTTGAACACATGGCTCTTGGAATAGTTAATTGCACAGCGGTTATGTGACGTTACAGTAAGGATCTTATCCAATTGAATACAGACAAAGGACATGGTACTGTATTACAGTTAACTTATTTATAACTTTACAGTTTACTACTACCAGTATTTAGCAATTACAAGTACATATCGCTCAAATGTATCCAATCCCTAGGTCTCCGAGAGTAACGTAAAACATGCATTCATTTCTGCAGTGCAGGCAGACTACGACAGCTAGGGTGATGGAAATGGCAGAGAGGGGAGACAGAGGTAAAGGGTTTAGCATATATTACATAGCCTACTGCACGGCACACATTAGCTACAGTTCTGCTCTACCTCTCCGAGCATACAAGCATGCACGCACACACACACACACGGAGACCTCCAACCCAACAGTCAGTAAAGGTTTTGTGGAAAAGGGCTGCACTGAAGGAAAGGATAAGAAAAGTGGATAGTGGTGGCCTAGTGGGTAGAACTGTGACAAAAAGGTCATGAGTTTGAGCCCACCTGGGAACACTACCACTAGTGTGTCCTTGAGCAAGGCACGTAACCCTAAATTGCTCCAGGGGGACTGCCCCTGAAATTTCATTGTAAGTCGCGTTGAGTAAAAGCGTCTCGTAAATGGAAACGGAAAGGAAAAATAAAAAGAAATCTGTCTCTGATTGGCACTGCTAATTGCAATCCTTTTCTTTCACTGTGTCATGTGCGCCTGATTAAAGGGCATTTCTGGAAGTCACTTTGGATAAGAGCGTCTGTACATCATTAAATGCAAGTGTAATAGCTCTACATAGTAATGAAAGAGTGAATTAAAAAATAAATTCATACATTTCATATTTCACTCTCTTTGGTTCTCAGTTGATGTAGTGTTTCTATCGCTCCGTGGGTAGAGGAACTAGAATCATTTAGATAGACTGTCTCTGTATAAATGAACTATTGTTTTACTACTGTATGTTTGTTATCGATATCTAAAACATGAATTTAAAGCTTAAGGTGATTGTGAAAACATACATATTATTTTCATATGAAAGGTAAGATGAGCATATGAAAGTGGCCACAATTCCTAGTCTGCACTAGCAGGAATGTGATCATATTCCTACACAACGCTGGTAGGAAAGTGATCATATTCCTAGTCCACGCTAGCAGGAAAGTGATCATATTCCTACACAACACTGGTAGGAAAGTCGTCATATTCCTGGTCCACTCTAGCAGGAATGTGATCATATTCCTACACAATGCTGGTAGGAAAGTCATCATATTCCTGGTCCACGCTAGCAGAAAAGTGATCATATATCTAATCCACGCTAGCAGAAAAGTCATCATATTCATACAAAACGCTGCCAGGAACATGATCATATTCCATGTCAACGCTGGCAAGAAAGGTGATCATATTCCTTGTCAACCCTTCCCCAGCCAGTAAACAGGTGTGCTCTGTCCATGTGTGCTCAGGGAGATGTCCTGGAGGCTTAAAGAGCCATAAACAGGCCAGCCTGGCAGGCCCCCCCTGGAGGACAAAATAGAACAGATTGTTCTATGGCCATCAGCCTGAACCTTTCCCCAGGCGGCAGGTATTACGCCAGACACAGGGGAGCCCGAAGTGGGTTCACATCACAGCACTGGACGATTACTAAACAGAACAAAATGGGCAATTTGGAACATTACGGCCCCGCAAATATGACAATGGGATTCAACAAATAGGAAGTGATTGTAGAGGAAAATAGAGGTGTGCGGTATAGCCGCACCCTTGACATTTTTCAAAAATCTGTTATCAAGAATTGGTCCGAACTGTCCCCCCCCCGAATATTTTCCCATTACCAGACGAAAAACTCTTATGTGTTATTATCATGAGGAAGGTTTCTAAGCTCTACATGTTCTACCTTCTATAGCTCATTAAATTATCATACGTTATGTGTGTGTGTGTTCAGGTGTAAGTGTGTTTATGTATGTGAGTGTGTGTGCGTGTAAGAGAGAGAGAGTCAAGAAGAAGGAGAGAGCAGAAGAGAAGGAAAGAGCAGGAGCTCGTCCTAGACAACGTGTGTTTGTGTGTCAATGCATGTGTCTAAGGACACCACCATATGAATTCCCCACAAGGATTGTGTGTGTGTGTGTGTGTGTGTGTGTGTGTGTGTGTGTGTTTCCGTCTGTGTGTCCGTGTGTGTGTCCGTGTGTGTGTGTGTGTGTGTGTGTGTCCGTGTGTGTGTCCGTGTGTGTATGTGTGTGTGTGTATGTGTGTGTGTCCGTGTGTGTGTCCGTGTGTGTGTGTGTGTGTGTGTGTCCGTGTCCGTGTCCGTGCGTGTGTGGGTGTGTGTCTGTTTAATACAAAGTGAGACATATAGGCCTGAGCCTCCAGAGGGTTTCAGAGAGAGCAGCCAGCGGTGGGCGGGAGTATGAAGCACCCTCTCCTGAAACAACAATACCCACGGAAGTGTGTTTGTCACCTTCACTTCAATGGGTCGAGCCCCACATTCACAAACAGGACACTTTTCCTAACCAGATATTATCTTTAAAAAGAAGATAAAAAACAGACGACAACATAAATAAGTATGCCGTAAACATGCACAAATTGAAGACTAATGTCTTGTCATAAAAGTATGCGGTTCATTATGTGTGGAAAACATCCTGAACCAAAGCTAAGAAATGACCCACAAAAGACATTGGAGTACACTGACCCGCTGAGGACGGCTGTGCTTTTGTGGTTAACCACCCAGGGGGACAAAGGCTAGGGACCAGGAAGTCACAAGGGAATAATTGACGCTCAGGCTCAGGAAGTGAAGTCTTCCAGGGCACAGTCTAAATGGCCTTTAGATATGGGTAATGTCGAACCAACTAGTATTTAAACCGGACTTGACTACATTGCATTGCAGCGTTAATAATAATAACAGGAGTCCTTCTCAGTACTGTGAAGCAGACGCCAATCATATAATCAAATAAATCTACTGGATAACATTTGGACATTCCACTCTTTTTCAATAATTCCAGCATTCTGACCACTACTTTGGGATGTCAGCACAAAAAACAAAAGTCCTGAGTAAGTTATCAGACTCTGCTTTATGGTCCCAAGCAGGGCTAAGCTACTGTGTGGTTTGCATGTGTGTGTGTGTTTTACTGGGGTGGGGGCTGGTGGGTGAGAGGTTTGCCTTTGGGTTTTTATGAAGCGTGTTTTTCTTGTGTGTGTGTGTGTGTGTGTGTGTGTGTGTATGCCTGCCATATGTAAGTGTCAGCGCACGCTCCCTGCCACAGCAGATGGGCCTGGAGTCATTTGTAAACAGTAAATCAATGCTAACTACCCTGATGCTATTGGCGGCGGAGGCGATCAAAGAGCCTGCCCCGATTGGCTGTGGGAACCAGGAAATAGCCAAGTGGTATTGGCTGTGCTTTTCAGCCGACAAGCTGCACCTACTGCCGGTGATTGTTCACGCAGGACGGCCTGCTCCTATTCGCTGAGGAGGCTGTGGTTATGATGGCGGCTTATTAATTCGCTTCACTACGGTAACAGCTTGGCGCGGCTTTGATTGTTCATCACTGGCACATGGCGCAGGTGTGCGTACAACAGTTACACAGCCCATTTGACTGGGTCTAGTTAGCGCCGCAAACCGTAGCCGTGGAAACCCCTCTACAAAGCTCCGCCTGCGGAATTCAAAAGCCCTTTTCTTGGGGCAGGATGGGGCTGGGGCATGCTCCCCTGTGGCTTAGCGAAAAGGTTTTTGGCTCTCCACGAGGGAGACCTGGGTGGGTCCACTACACTAGCACGCGGTGGGAACGCGGGCGCGAGCAGCAACCCGGCGAACCCAACCCGTTGCTGCTCTGGCGGTCGGCTCCCACAGCGGCTGCCAAAGAAGTGCAAGCGCAAGCTGGAATTATCCGGGTCGGCACCACCAGGCCTTTAGGTCAGCACGGGGGGGAGACAGAAGAAGAAGGAGCACCAGAAGATGTTCCCGGCGAGTTAACGACCCAGTTTCGTTGTCCTGCGGATGCTGGGAAGGGAACGGGTGGGTGTCGGGCAGCGGGGGGGCGCTAACGTTGACCTGTGTGAGCCACGTGTTCGTCAGTCAGCCCTTTTCTCCCCCCTGGGGGGAGGGGGCGGGAGGCTGGGGTGTGAGAGCACCGCGCTGCTCCGTCTCCTTCCCCTGGAAAGCGGAGAGAGAGAGCGGGGCTGGTTGTTGGCGGCTGTCCAGGTCTCCTGGAGCTCAGGGCTCCGCCGTGATCCCACCAATCTAAAGCTGCTCCCTGCTGCTGGCGCCCTCTCCTCTCCTCGCCCTCCCCTGGCCTCCTCCCTCCCGGCCTCCTGGCTTCCTCCGTTTCCACTTCCTTCACCCTGTCCCCACCTCTTCTCCTCCTCGTTTTTTGGGTCGGTGGTTCTCCATCACCTCCTGTGCCCCCGCCTCCTCCCATCCCTCTTTTTTCGATTGCCTGTCTGACTTCCTCACCTTTCCAATAACGGCAGGCGGCCTGCAGTGGCTTTCTTCTGCAGCCAACAACCTGCAGCTCTCTCTCTCTCTCTCTCTCTCTCTCTCCAGGTCTCTCTCTCTCTCTCTTTCTCTCTGTCTCTCTGTGTCTCTCACTCTCTCTCTCTCTCTCTCTCTCTCTCTCTCTGTCTCTCTCCTCCTCTGTCTCTCTCTCTCTCCCTTTCTTAATTTCTTTTACTTTTTTGCACTCTGTTCTTATCCTCATTTTTTTTTTTATTTGCTTCTAAATCATCTTTAGTATCTTTTCTTGTTCTCTAGATGTTTCTTTTGGGTTTTCTCTTTCCCCTCAGTGCCTTATCGAGTAGAGCAGGTGAGATGTGGGGGATTAGGACTCCATCGGGTTAATCCTACAACCAACACTGAAGACTGGTCAGCCTTTAGCACTGAGCTGTGTCCACACACACACACCCACACACTCACACACAAACCTCCGCCTTTTCATTTGCCCACTCCCTCCCCCACCTCTCCTGTCTGAGAGAAGGTCTTTTGATAGTCCCTAATCTACATCACTGATAAGGAGCAGTGCAATCAATGGCACCACTGTGTTTGTGCGCATGTGTGTAGGGGTTTGTGTGCGCATGTGTGTTTGAAAGAGAGACAGAGAAAGAGTTAGAGAGAGTGAGAGAGTGAGAGAAAGAGAAGGAGACAGTGGAAGAGATAGAGAGGGAGAGAGAATGAGAGAGAGACAGAGGAAGAGAGAGAGAAAGAGAGAGAGAGAGAGAGAGAGAGGGAGAAAGAGAGAGAGAGAGAGAGGGAGAGGGAGAGAAGGAGACAGTGGAAGAGATAGAGAGGGAGAGAGAAAGAGAGAGAGACAGAGGAAGAGAGAGAGAGAGGGGGGAGATAGAGAGAGGGAGAGAGAGAAAAAATGGAGAGAGAACGAAAAAAAAGGAGAGAGAGAGAAAGTGAGAGAGACGGAGAGGGAAAGCGGGTTCTGAATCCTTGCTCTGTCTAGCTCACATTGCAACAGACTGCAACTTAGCTTCCCTCGGTGATGCGCGCAGTCTGTCCAATCAGCACTGTCGTCCCGGGGTCCATAGAGTGTAATCTCCTGACTGGGCTGTTCTCTCCTCTGCCTCCCCTGGCATGCTGCTGCGGTTGTGTAGAATGGTAATTAGAAGGAGATTCCTTTAGAACTGGGTCTGTGTGTGTGTGTGTGTGTGTGTGTGTGTGTGTGTGTGTGTGTGTGTGTGTGTGTGTGTGTGTGTGTCTGTGTGTGGCTGCGTGTCGGTGTTTGTGTGTGGCTGTGTGTGTGTGTGCGTGTGTGTGTGTTTGTGTGCGTGTGTATTGTGAACAGTATGCCTCCGTAAAAGGAACAGCTGAAACTCACAGAGTAAGTAGACAGTGATTAAGAGGCGTTCCTATTTGCTTCAAGTGCCGAGCGAAGGCGGCGCGCGTGCGCACGTGTCAATCAACGATGTATTTATTCACCGCCGCCTGTCAGCCTGTCGCGACATCCTCCTCCTCCTCCTCCTCCTGCGGTTTGGGGAGACATCCTTCTTTGTGGCGGGCTGTCTATACACACACACACACAAACACACACACACACACACACACACACACACGGCAAAGCGGGTCACAGGCCTGCCAAATGTCGCCAGAGACAGAGGACAAACAGAGAGACGGGGTGTCTCCATCCCACTCGCGATCGCCTTTTGTTTGCCAACATACATTAGCATGGAGATGGGTTTTGGAGGGGATCTACCATGGGGTCCAGCGCGTCCCGCCCTCACCCACGTCACTCAGGCTGGAGGCAGAGACTCACACGGAGACAGGCAGACAGACAGAGCCCCAGGCCAGCCATTCACAACCAGCCTGGAAGAAGAGAGGCAGCAGTCAGTGTACTTCAGATTCCATATTACATGGGACACATGCAAAGGGAGGGGGAGCGTGTGTGTGGGAGAGCGTGTGTGTGTGTGTGTGTGTGTGTGTGTGTCTGTGTGTGTGTGTGTGTGTGTGAGCAGCTTCTACATCAGTATGCCAGTCCACCTGTGTTATCCAGAGTCAGCCAAGCAGCAGCACTGGAAATGACTTTTTATTTCTTACAATAACTCTGGGGTCTCCATCGGCTGATTTCCTCCGCTTATCTAATGGGAAACTATTTTCTTTTCTCTCTCTCTCTCTCTCTCTCTCTCTCTCTCTCTCTCTCTCCCTCTGTCTCGCGTATCCTCCTCCTTCCCAGACACCGTTTCTGTCACTCGTTCTGTTCCTCTCGATGCGTCATTCACTTTAGCTCCAGAAGTGCGTTCCCTGCGCCCCTTCCCTCGCCGTGGCTCTGATTCTTCCCTCCAGCATCTTATTCTTCACTAACGTTACGTTTCATACAGATGGATATTTTAATATCATAGTAAACCACACCGACACGACTGTCTCTGTTGGGGATTTTATTGGCGCCATTCCTCTTCCTCCCATCCTCCCTGTGGATTCTATATGGGAATACCGCAACTCATTTTAGCAAGGTCGCCATATTAGTATGCATTAATAAGCCTCCCCCTTCCCTCAGATTCTTGGCTGTGACCCAGTTCTCTCCGACCCATGCCCGGAAGGCGTTCCCCTGCTTCGACGAGCCCGTCTACAAGGCCACGTTCCGCCTGTCCCTCCGCCACGACCCCGCCTACATCTCCCTGGCCAACATGCCCGTGGAGAGCTCATTGGTGGAGGAGGACGGCTTAATGACCAATCAGTTTGGCCGGACCCCTCGGATGTCCACCTACTACCTGGCGTGGGCGGTGTGCAACTTCACCTACCGGGAGGCGGAGACGGACAGCGGGATCACGGTGAGGCCTCACACACACACACACACGCACACACACGCACACACACATACACACACACACGCCAGACACATCGATTCACTCCAAAAACGCTACACGTATAGGCACACACACACGCTTTACCTGCCGGGAGACTGAGGCAGAGAGCGTGTTCATGGTAAGGGCACACACACATTCAAACACACACACACACACTGATTTACACACAAACCTGAACACGCATAGTCAGGCACGCACACACTTTACCTAGCTGGAGACAGAGGCCCACAGTGGGGTCATACTGACTGGCACACACACACACACACACACATCGATTGGAGGTGGGGGTGTGATTTGATTTAGATTTTTGGTTGGTTAGCTTCTCCTGCCCTGTGGGATATGGAAGCTAATATCAGGAGCACCCATGAGAGATGGGGGTTGTTGCTGGGTCATTCCTTGTGGATTTAGTGGCCGCAAGGTTAAAGCAACAGGAAGCACTGGAGATGTCATCTTTAGTGGCCTGCCACAGACGGACAGACGGACAGACATACTCATGTAGTTGGAGGAAGCAGATAGAGACATGACCTCTACAGAGAAGCCCGAGGCAGTGTGTGTCTTCAACCACTAGCCTCAGTTTGCAAACCTTGGTGTGAATAGGTAGGGGAAACATAGGACTGCATAGGCTTGGAAATATATATATTTTTTTATTACTCAATACCAGTGTTTTGCTTGTTACTGGAAATTTGCATGTAGTTACACTTACTCGTTACCTCTTTAAAAAGTAACTAAGTTACTTTACCGATTACTCCCTTATAAAAATAATGTGTTACTAGGGTTAGTAACTTTTGAGTTTCCCGATTTACTCAAACTCTTTGAAGTTTAGGCTTTATTTTTTTTATCCCACACTGCTAACTTGTGATTGTTCTGTGGTACTCAGTACTAGCCAATAGGCCCCGATATATACATATATTTTAAAACAGCAACACAAATAATAATCTAATAAACCATGAATGGTCTATTAAGCAATGCATAAACCACACAAAATATTTGTTCAACTTATTTATTCTTGTCTCAAAT
This sequence comes from Galaxias olidus, assembly GCA_026901105.3. Classification (NCBI taxonomy): domain Eukaryota; kingdom Metazoa; phylum Chordata; class Actinopteri; order Galaxiiformes; family Galaxiidae; genus Galaxias; species Galaxias olidus. The sequence goes on from JAPMUY010003211.1 coordinate 39,406, forward strand.
GGCCAACCAACAAGCCTCAAAACTTACGGCTTACATTTCCAGCTCAAAATAATATTCCCACATTCAAAGCGGACAAAATAAAATTATGTAAGTGTCACAAAATGCTCAGCAATGAACGTTATTTAAGTTTAAAGTAACAATATATTTCCCGTACTGTTTGTGTTCAAGTCACCCTCCAGATCAGCCGAGCAAACAGTAAGTTTTGTTCAAGCTGGTACCGCTGCTGTGACTTTACGTAGCCAGTATGCCAGCTTTACCTAGCTAACAACTACAAGTACAACCACTAAGGATAAAGTGCTTAGCAAACGTTCATTACCAGTTTAGTTACCACAGTTTCCTCCAGAACCACAACGTATGAATTTAGAATACCAGAGGCACCCCTTAAAAAGTATTTACTTTGTTATGAAACATACTTAGGTGACGATACAGATTTAAATAACATTAGCAAACCCTAAATAGGATGTGTGGTTCGCTGCAACCTTCTTCCTCACGCTAATGAAATAACATTGAGGGGGCATAAGAAGGGGAGCTATACAGAACGGTGAGCTCCCGAACTGCACGCAGAAATATAAACAGGAAAGAGTCACGTTTGAGCACAAACACTAAAGTGACAAGGAGGCAAAAAACAAAAACAAACAGATTTGTTATCGGTAAAACGGGGAAAATAACAGTAACTAGTAACGGCCCCATTTACATTTTCAGTAAGTGTAATTTAGTTACTCAAATGTGAATAATAACGCGTTACTTTACTAGTTACCGCGAATAGTAGTGATGCGTCAGTCCCAACACTGCTGAATACCTAAAGTAACTGATATACAACAGGGTTTCCTGAAAAAGGTAATGTATCTAATGACCTCACTGTGGATGGCATGAAGAGAGAAGGCATATAGAAACGGTTTAGGCGCATGCTGCCTCTGTGCAGTCGTTGTGAATCTTCTTGGCGCAAGAACAAACAAAACATCACTGCCGGGTTTTTCTAATTACCTTAGGTCTCTGTGGAAAGCTTAAGAACAGTCAAACGTTAACCAGCCAGTAAAAGGTTTTCAGGCGGCCCTGTTGGTTAGTTGACTGAGCTGGTGAGATAGTTATGGGGTTAGCTGTTGAGACAGAAGAAAGGGGCGCGATGCAAGGGCTGAGTTTCTCCCCGTCAACCTTCTCAGGGAACAGAGACTCATTCTGTTCACTCAACGGACTTCGTGTTCTAGTGGACCTCTGCATTTGGACAGCTCCCGCTCTCTCTCTCCCTCTCTCTCTCTCTCTCTCTCTCTCTCTCTCTCTCTCTCTCTCTCTCTCTCTCTCTCTCTCTCTCGTTCTCTCTGTCTCTCTCTCCCTCTCACCTTTCCCTGCCGGCCTTGTCCCCCCCTCCCCCCTCTGTCCCCTCATCATGCTCCTATCAGCTTAATTACTCCTCGTTCGTCTCCCCTGTCACAACTCAAGGACACATCCATTTTTCTCCGCTCCCGCAGACGGACACACACCGGCTCCAGTGGACGAGGGCACGCGCTAAACAATGCCACCCTTATCCTCTCATTACCCATACATAATTCAGCAGAATGCTCCCTTAAAGACCCGCCACATTTCACCCATTTATATCCATAACGGCTTCCTCCTCGTGACCCCCAGTGCGTGTGTGCGTGTGTGTGCGTGTGTGTGTGTGCGTGCCCTCTCGGTGCTCGCTTACCCATCCATCAAATTACTGTGGCAACGATGTAACCTCTTCCCATCCATCATCGTAGCGCTGCGAGACAACGGAAGACTAGCAACGAGGAGGGCAGTATGTGTGTGTGGGTGTGTGTGTGTGTGTGTGTGTGTGGGTGTGTGTGTGTGTGTGTGTGTGTGTGTGTGTGTGTGTGTGTGTATGTATGTTTGTGTATCTGTGTGTGTGTGTGTGTGTGTGTGTGTGTGTGTGTGTGTGTGTGTGTCCCATCACTATTCTCTGCTCAGGGCATTAGGCCGAGGATGCCGATCCACCACGGCAGTAGAGTGAGTCCAGTGGCCATGCTTGTGTGATGTACCTGTAACTAGCGGCAACACGTGTTGCCCTTTTCCCCAGCCTATCCAGAGAAACAGCAGCGTGCACTGCCAATATGGCTACCCTTGGTAACAAGCTGGTTCTCTCTCTCTCCTTGAATGGCATCTCGTTGTGAGACTAGTGTGGTCAGCCCTGTCCTGTCCTTTGAGCCACAGGGGAGTCGGTGGTTAGGATCAGGAGTCGGCAGCCCCGGGCACCGCAACACCTTGTCCTCCTCCTGATTTAGTCAGCTCTGCCTCTCCTCTGTCAGGTGGACAGGAAGTGGTATGGACAAACTCCAGCTCCCTTCACCATAGAAGAAGAGGCCCTCAGAACATGACTGACTGACAAAGAGTCCTATTTGTTCCATTCTCATCCCTTTTAACCACGGAAGAGGAGGATGGCGACACGTTCCGAAATGACCATTTATAGAGATGGATAGACAGGCCGTCTGAATGATTTTCCTCCTGTTTCTCTCATTTCGTCCTGTCAGGCTATCTAACACTCTCTGCTAGATGGATGGAATCCCTCCCTCCATTCGTCCCTCACTTGGTCTCGTCTTGCCTCTCGTCTGCTAGCTGGCGTGGTGGAGCAGCTGCTAATGCGCTGCCTGCCCGCTGCGTGGGGAACACATAGATCAGTCTGCGGCATCCTGCTTAGCCGTCCCCCTCTCACGCTCGTTTATCTCAGGCTCTGAAGCCCTGATTGGGGACGGGATCAGACAGACGCAGGGGCGCCCCGAGCTGCAGGCACAGCGCACACCTCTCTGTTTGTCTCTCCGTCTGTCCCTCTCCCGCTCTGTCTGTCTGTCTGCCTGCCTGCCTGCCTGCCTGTCTGCCTGTCTGCCTGTCTGCCTGCCTGTCTGTCTGTCTGTCTGTCTGTCTGTCTGTCTGTCTGTCTGTCTGTCTGTTTGTCTGTCTCTTTCTCTCTCTTCACGTCTCTCTGTCTCTCTTTCCGTCTTTCTCACCCTCACCCCCACCCCCCTCTCTATCGGTCAGTGTGTCTCTGTCTCTCTTTCCGTCTTTCTCATCCTCACCCCCACCCCTCTCTCTATCTGTCAGTATGTCTCTGTCTCTCAGTCACT
>JAPMUY010003211.1:55000-75000 GCA_026901105.3 Galaxias olidus
AGGGGGATGGAGGGAGGAGGACAGAGGGAGAGAGAGATGGACGGAGAGATGGATGGAGGACAGAGGGAGAGGGACAGTCCCAGAGTTACCAAAGGGTCAATTAAAAGTCTGTACTCCATCCCCAGGGACTGGATTGAGGCCATGCCTGGCGGTGTGTGTCGGTGCTGCTGTGCGTGTGCAGGTGTGCATATGAGGGTGTGTGTGTGTGTGTGTGTGTGTGTGTGTGTGTGTGTGTGTGTGTGTGTGAGTTATGTTCCTGTGTGTGTCTGGAGGTGTGTTGCTCCAGTCTCTGTAAACACACACACACACACACACAAACACACACACACACACACACACACACACACACACACACACACACACACACACACACACACACACACACACACACACACACACACACACAGTAACATGCACTGGCGGTATCTGTTTGAGAAGCTGTAAAACAAACCTCAAATATTGTGTTAGTCCATCTACAGGGCCTGACCCGCTGTGAGGAGAGTCTGCTTTACTATGTAGTGCTGATTCTACCTGGAGGCTGGGGTTTTACTCAGAATAACAAACACACTCACAGAAGGGAGGAGAATGAGAGAGAGAGACAGAGAGAGAGAGAGAGAGAGAGAGAGAGAGAGAGAGAGAGAGAGAGAGAGAGAGAGAGAGAGAGAGAGAGAGAGAGAGAATTTAATTGAATTTAAGAGGCTCTTTAATGAACAATGCAAAGTTACATGTTATCACATGTAGCGCCAAAGACAAAACACGTGAATGATTTCAAACCCCTTGACTAACATACAAACTCAATAAAAAACAAACAAACTATACAACAGAGTAAATAAATTAATAAAACCACCACACACACCCTCATACGCTCGCGCACTCCCCCGAACATCATGAATTTATCAACTGTACCCAATCTTCATGTAAAGAGCAAAAAACATTCCCAATCCCCTAAATACTTGCAAGCATGACTACATCCCCCATCAACATGTAATAAGCATGGTCCACCCTAAGACGGGCAGCCAATAGCCCTTTTGTCATAGCAACCGGATCTACGGACCCCCGCCCCCGAATATGTTTTTCTACGAGTCTTCCATATCGCTAATGTAGAGACCCCCCCCCCCTCCGTATCCTTGGGAGAGAGAGAGAGAATGGTTGGGTGCCGAGCCCCCTAATGGATGGTCAGGTCAGTGAGGCTGTCTGTTATTGGTCTGTCTTTAGTCTCGTGAATCACGACGCTGTCTCTCCCTCTCTGCTCCTATTCACTTTCCTCTCGCCTCTACCTCTCTCCTCTTTAAGGTTGCAAAAGGCCTCTCTTGTGGTTCATGCTAGCTGTTTTCACAATTTGCGTGCGTCCATTGATTGACCGACTGATAGTTTCACTGATTTTGAGTTGCAATATTAAAACTTCTGCGGTGGTTAGTCAGGAATAACCTATTTGATTGCGTGCGTGCGCGGGCTCACAGTGCACGTCTCTCTCTGTGTGTGTGTGTGTGTACCTGTCCTTCTTCTATGTGTGTGGGAGTGTGTGTGCATGTGTGTGTGTTTGTCCTTGTGTGTGTGCTTGTGGCTATGAGTGTGTGCTTGTGGTCATGTGTGTGTGTGTGTGTGTGTGTGTGTGTGTGTGTGTGTGTGAGTGTGTGTGAGTGTGTTTGAGTCTCAGTACTGCGCCAGGCCTCATCTGTTGCTCCCAACAAGACGGTGATGTAACATCGTTATGGGAACAGACGGAGTGCCTGAGGGAGGAGAGGAGAAAGGGATGAAGAAGGAAGGATAGAATGATGGTGTGAATAGAATGCTTGGGTGGACGGAGGGAGGGAGGGGGGGGGGTGTTGATAGATAAGATTTGAAGGGAAACATGCAGATGAAGATGGAATGTAGAAATAGAGGAGGGGAAAGGATGGAGGGCTGGAGGGAGGGGGGAAGAGAAAAGGGAGAACGTGATGGAACGTGAGCAAGTTGGACGGAAAGACGAGGGGAAGGATGGTGCGATGAGGAGACTGACTGACAGAACAAGATGGAGCCGGGGCAGAAAGCAGAGAGAAGGGAGAGATAATGGAGAGAAGAGATCCATCAGGCAACATTCCCACAAACCTTTGCTGGAGCCGAACATGGAGACTGTGGGGCACATTAGTACGTGTGTGTGTGTGTGTGTGTGTGTGTGTGTGTGTGTGTGTGTGTGTATGGGGTGTCTACTTCTGTCTTTATTCGCCGAGCATCATTGCAAGGGGGGACTCAGTGGCACAAAGAGGACCAACCAACAAGCAGCAGGGTATAGTTGGTGGCTAGCCAATCAGCAGGCTTTGAGTTCCTCTCACTCTACGTCTTTAAAGCCGCACATCTAGAAATATCGATCGAGGGAAAGAACTTCTCACCCAAGTGTCCTGTCAAATCAATCGGAACCTCCGACTTTCAATGGGGTGCAGTTCATCTTAAACACCTTTTTGTTTGAGATATCATATTGATCAGGAACATTCCGTTTGCGTTATTCACTAACGTAAACGAACGCCTTTCCGAGGCAAACTCAATCACTCAGGGTGTTTTGCAGCATTTTTTTCGTATTCCTAAGTCTTTGATTTTGACGTCTATTTCAGCGTTCCAAGCGGTTGAGTGCTCCTAACAGCCTCCAGTCCTGAGGGGCCGGCATGAATGAGGTTCTACGGTGCGCCGCTGGAATTCCAAACAGCTCCTGTGATTCTGCAGGATTTCAGTCAGAACAAACACCACACACCACACAGTGGTTAGCGGTGTAGGAGCTCCTCTGGAGACAGCGACGGAGAGAGAGACTAGAGAAAGAGAGAGAGGGAGAATGAGAGATTGGAGAGAGAGAGAGAGAGAGAGAGAGAGAGAGAGAGAGTGAGAGAGGGAGAGAGAGAGAAAGAGAGAGTGTACTGGGAATATAACTGCATTAAACAAATGCAGGCAGCCATGGCTAATGTTATCGTTGTAGTTTAGATATTCATAAATGATTTGCACTAATGTAATTCCTTGCGATTTAAATCAATTGACTCAGATTTCACATTTCTGCCTTTCATTATTGTTGCATGTTTTTCTGAATTGCGACAGCAATATTGTTCTTATGTACAGTCATGCCAATAATGCATGCATATTTCCAAATTGAATTTAACTAGCTGACCCCGAGGGGCTGGTTTAGTGTTTAACTAACCTGAACGGGACTAGTCAGGTCTGGAGTTTAACTATAGTTAACTAGACTAGTCAGGTCCGGAGTTTAACTATAGTTAACTAGACTAGTCAGGTCTGGAGTTTAACTATACTTCACTAGACTAGTCAGGTCTGGAGTTTAACCATAGTTAACTAGACTAGTCAGGTCTGGAGTTTAACTATACTTCACTAGACTAGTCAGGTCTGGAGTTTAACTATACTTAACTAGACTAGTCAGGTCTGGAGTTTAACTATAGTTAACTAGACTAGTCAGGTCTGGAGTTTAACTGTACTTAACTAGACTAGTCAGGTCTGGAGTTTAACTAACCTGAACGGGACTAGTCAGGTCTGGAGTTTAACTATACTTAACTAGACTAGTCAGGTCTGGAGTTTAACTATACTTAACTGAACTAGGATCTGGTCTAGAACTTAACTATACCTGGACTAGGTTGGTCTAGTTTGGTTCGGTATCGTTGTGTGGAAGGAGTAAATCACTTGCAGCTTGTAGAGCTCTCAGATTGGAGGTGGTTGATTGGCAGTTGCTTATTATCATTGTTGTCAAATCTTGTCATGGTTAATGAGACCAAAATAAAAAAATGTTGCATGATAATTACACTCCAGGAAGATTACCCATTTTCAAACTCAAATGGTGTTTCCCATCAGAATACATTATATATTGACAGATGTTTCACACATATTCAAATGTGTGCTTAAGGACAGATGTGTGTACCATCACATTGAATTAGGAGATTTCAAGGATCCTTTACTAGTGTATGTACACCAACATTGGCTTTGAGTCGGTTCTGTATGTTGTTTTAATGAATTTCTAAATCTAGTACTGTTGAGTGACTCAGACTTGGGAGTCGTGAAATGAGTAGGAGGCTAGAGATAGAGCATGACCACCACCCTGGCATCAACTTCCTGTTATTTCAGTAGGCTATACATTCATATTACTCATAATTGTGTACCCTAGAATGCGCTGCAAGCTTATCGATTCTATATATTCTAATTGCTCTACTTATACGGGTAAGTTTGTTGCTGTGGGCTTGAGGTGGGTGGGCAATACACGAACAACCGCAGCACTCACACACAAGCAAATACAAACAACATTACGCACCCACGCACGCACACGAACACACACCATGCTGTGTAGGTAGCCAGTGGTATAAAAGTCCACAGTTTGGCGCTGCATGGGGCTTGATTGGGCTTTTGTTTTCCACTCTTTTCATAGTACCACATAATTATTCTGTTTGTGTGGTTATTTTTGGCCCTCGTAGCACTGACGCTCTAACTCTGCTGCTCTGTGTCAAAACAATGGAGCAGCCAGGCTAACAGCTGGTTAATAACATGACCTGTATTATCACTAGCATTCATTCATCACGTGAACTACACAGTGCCAGCAACGTCTCCCGACCATAGTCCTGGTTGCACAGAAAACGAGTGGGAGTGACAGATTTTCTCATTGTGAAACATTTGAAGTGGTGCTGAAGTGGTGTGCTGTTTTCAGCCGACAATGTCGGCGTCCAGTACCACCGTCCTCGTTATTATTTGCAGATAGTGACAGCATTAGCCTTTAGGGATGTTTCCTGCTTTACACAGTGATATTGCAGCAGTAGTTTTAGCCGCTAATGAAACTGGCTACATATTTACACAGCTGCGGTTTGATGGGGTCCGTGTGAGCGCAGCCACTTTGCAGGCTTACATGAACAGAGGTTGCGGCGCTCCTGTGTCTCTGTTAGCATTATTAGCACATGCTATTAGCGTGCTATTCTTAGAAGCCGTCTGAGGTCGCGTCTTCACGTTGGCCAGGTCAGATATTTATAGCCTTCGTGATAATTAACGACATAGATGTGCGCAACCTAAGTAGGTCGCTCCTATGCTGTCATGATGCCACGGACGTGTTAAACACAGGATTTAGGTCACACTGTGCTCTAGACGTGACCCCCATGTCACATGCATGTCATAAACATGATTTACTGCTACTGTACATGCATCATGACCTTCAAAATGGGTCAGTGCCGGAGATAGCATTATGTATATTTAGTAACTGCGTGGCTACGTGTTTACTCATTTTCTACATTTATGGCAGGACAGTGGCTCAATTCATTTTCTTTAATTTCTTGTCAAATACATTTTTTCATCCTACATATTTTTTTTAATTCAAATCAACATGATTAGCTTTTACTGAACCATGACTAATGATAGTATCATCTGAGACGACACAAAATGCATTCCCACAGCTCTGCCAAGACATCGCCTCTTGGGGCGTCCCAGTGTTTGGGTTCAAGTCTCCTTGTAGCCCCACGTTCCACACCATTTATCCCACCAGGAGTCTGGAGCAGATCACAGGGTCAGCGCTCCTGCAGCGAGGAGCCCCTTGTCTGCTCTCGGCCTCTTGATCAGGGCTGATGGTCGGAGCCCTGGGCTTCGTGGACGTCCTCATTTAGTCAATTAATGAAGCTCACATTCCCTGTTAGCTGGTCTTACCGCTCTCTCTTTCTCTCTCTCTCTCTCTCTCTCTCTCTCTCTCTCTCTCTCTCTCTCTCTCTCTCTCTCTCTCCCTCTCTCCCTCCCTTTCTACCCCTCTTTCTTTATGTCTGTCTCCCTATTTGTCTCTCTCACAGACACCCACACATGCGCATTGGCAAATACACGCTCCCTATTATTTGGTTGTGTGTGTGTGTGTGTGTGTGTGTGTGTGTGTGTGTGTGTGTGTGTGTATGTGTGTGTGAGAGAGAGAGAAAGGGTTAGAAGGCATGCAGAGTAGCGCTGACATAATCCCAGAAGTAGAGTTAATTAATGTCCTGGTATTAGCTCTGATTGAATAATGCTAGGAAATATGAAAATAATTATTTCTGACGCTCCTTCCTCCATCTATAGCCGCTCTGTATGAGCATCTCTCTCCCTCTCTCACGTGAGACTAGCCCTTCATTTCAGCCACTCACCAGTTTTTATCGAGACCATTTCTCTCTCCCCATCCGTCGCCACCTCCCCTTCTCCTGTCTCTCCCTCTCTCCCTGACTCCTCTCTCGACTCCCTCTCCTCCAACTGTGTCATTACCTCCAGTGGGCCTTGAAGACTGAGAGCTGGTGCTCCCCCCCGCACCCCCCCCCCTCCCTGCTCCCCCTGCTCTCCTGGAGGCACTCCTCCCTGGGCTAAATGAGGCAGGGCTACAGGTGGAGAGGAAGCGGAGGGATGAAGAGGAGTTTCAGAGGAAGAGGGTCAGTGAAACCGACAGAGGGGGGAGGGTGTGATGACGGTGGGGGCAGAGGGGGCAGCTGATGTGAAAGGTCAAGAGACCCAGGAAAAGACGGAGGCTGGAGATGTCACAGCTGGACACGCTCTGCTGGCCCTGCTCACACTCTATTACGGTCTGTCTCTCTCTCTGTCTCTCTGTCTCTCTCTCTCTGTCTCTGCCCCTCTCTCTCTTCTGTCTCTCAATCTGTCTGGTCCGCTCTCTCTATTTGTCAGGCTTTTCAATTTGTGCTTCTGCGTCTCAGATGTGTTTTTTTCTTTTTCAATCTGCCTCTCTCTCCCCTCCACCCCTTCTCTCTCTCTCCGCGTCACTCTGTAAACTCTCCAAAATCTTCTTTTCAGATCTACGTTTTTTTTCCGCTTTTGTTCTGTTACTTTTTCCTCACCACAGAACTCTTCGACATTGCGGGTGTGAGAACCAAAGGCTTTCAATCCATTAATTTAAGGAACTATTCCAACTTTTTCAATCAATATTTCACCTTCGCATCTTTCTCTTTCTCTCTCTTTGGGGACTATTATCTTGTCTGTGTGTGTTTGGGTTGGTATGTGTGATTATCTGCTTTGCTCTGTGGTCATAAGTGTGTGTATGTGTGTTTGGGTTGTGTATGTGTGTTTGGGTTGGTATGTGTGATTATCTGCTTTGTTCTGTGGTCATAAGTGTGTGTATGTGTGTGTGTATGTGTGTTTGGGTTGGTATGTGTGATTATCTGCTTTGCTCTGTGGTCATAAGTGTGTGTATGTGTGTGTGTGCGTGTGCGCATGTGTGTGTGTGATTGCACATTAGTGTGCGTGAGTTTAGACCCACTTTTGTGTTATGATACGGAGTGCACGTTTTCATTGTTCAAATTGCATTTCTATCTGCCCATGCTACTAAGGCAAACTACTGCGCACCAGCACATGCACACACACACACACACACACACACACACACACACACACACGCTAATCGTACCGGCCTTGGTGCTGATTATTCCGTGCTCTAAGTGAAGTAGTGTTCAGAATACGCCCTCATCTTCCTCTTGTTTATGAAGTGATCGTTGACTCTGCCTGTGGGTCGGCCAATGTGTGTGTGCCCTTGTGTTAGCGAACGTGAAACAAATAGTACATGGGTAAATGTTCTGCTCTATGACTGTGTGAGAGAGAATAGAGACAGACAGATTGAGAGAGAGAGAGAGAGAGAGAGAGAGAGAGAGAGAGAGAGAGAGAGAGAGAGAGAGAGAGAGAGAGAGAGAGAGAGAGAGAGAGAGAGAGAGAGAATGACACTCCTGGTTGGAGGGTCTCTTACCTTGGACAGCTTTAAATAGTTTCACGTTGAGATTTGACTGAAAGTCAGGAGGGGAAACGAGGACCTCTTTCTGCATGTGCTCTCTCTCTCTCTCTCTCTCTCTCTCTCTCTCTCTCTCTCTCTCTCTCTCTCTCTCTCTCTCTCTCTCTCTCTCTCTCTCTCTCTCTCTCTCTCTCTCACTCTTTCAAACCCCCTCTTTCCCACACAGCCTCTCTCCTTTATTCTCTCAATCGACCCCTCTTTCCCTTCCGTCCCCTACTCCTCTGGTACTTCCCTCTCCTCTCTTCTCCCTCCCTCCCTCCCTCCCGCCCTCTATCCTCTCCCTCTGTTCTCTCCAGACCAGCTGTGAGCGGTCAGCCATGCTAACACCCAGATGGGGTAGTGCTGGACGCTCCATCTCTGCAGGGTTGTGAGGAGGCTGTGGTCTGCACCAAGCGCCACGCTCCAGTGGGCTGGTCAGCTTCAGCCCTCCGTCCCCCCCCTCCTCCTGTCTGCTTCTCCTCCCTCCTCTGCTCCTCTCTGCCCTTGCCTTACCCTAACCCTACCTTACCTATGTGTCATAGGAGGGAGGTGGCATGCACCCTGTGTTCATCTGCAGGTTTAACCCTTACCTTACCTTACATAACCTTACCTTACTTTACCTTACCTTACCTTACCTTACCTTACCTTACCTTACTTTATGCTTCATAGGAGGGAGGTGGCATGCGCCCCGTGTTTATCTGCAGATTTAACCCTTACCTTACCTTACCTTACCTTACCTTACCTTACCTTACCTTACCTTATGCTTCATAGGATGGAGGTGGCATGCACCCTGTGTTCGTCAGCAGTTCGACACGCCAACCCTAACCTTTTACCAGTCTTTATTGGCGGAGGTCTACCGAGTCAGGTGGGTCGTGCCTTAAGTGTGGCTCCGCTCGATTCCAATCGATCGCACCTCCGGCATAAAGACCGTGACATGCTTTAATGAACAAACCAGTGCAGTCGGGTCGGTTGGAAGCGGCGGTGTGTTTGTTTTATTATATTAGCTGCGTTAAGGTGAGTTAGAAGCATGCTCACAATCATTCATATGTGTCTGGTGTCAGCAGGGCCTATAGTGAGCACACAGCTCAGACTGCTGCAACTCGTGGCCTGGCCTGTGTTGAGTTTTCAGCATGAAAGAAAGCAGATGTAGCGTTTTGTTTGAGAGTACAGTACGTATTAAACCAATGCAATGTAAGATTTAGAGTTATTCCTGTTATTGGGTTCCGTTGGTGTGACCCACTGAGCTGGAGGGGATAGTTTGGGAGTGAGAGCTACAGACATACAGGGGGGTCGCTGTGTCCATGGTCTCAGTCTGAACAATGTGAGCTACAGACATACAGGGGGGTCGCTGTGCCTCTGTCCTCAGTCTGAACAGTGTAAGCTACAGACACACAGGGGCTCGCTGTGCCTCTGTCCTCAGTCTCTGAACAGTGAAAGCTACAGACATACAGGGGGGTCGCTGTGCCTCTGTCCTCAGTCTGAACAGTGAAAGCTACAGACATACAGGGGGGTCGCTGTGCCTCTGTCCTCAGTCTCTGAACAGTGAAAGCTACAGACATACAGGGGGGTCGCTGTGCCTCTGTCCTCAGTCTCTGAACAGTGTAAGCTACAGACATACAGGGGGGTAGCTGTGTCTATGGCCTCAGTCTCTGAACAGTGAGAGTTACAGACATACAGGGGGGTTGCTGTGCCTCTGGCCTCAGTCTGTGAACAGTGAGAGTTACAGACATACAGGGGGGTCGCTGTGCCTCTGGCCTCAGTCTGTGAACAGTGAGAGTTACAGACATACAGGGGGGTCGCTGTGCCTCTGGCCTCAGTCTCTGAACAGTGAGAGTTACAGACATACAGGGGGGTCGCTGTGCCTTTGGCCTCAGTCTCTGAACAGTGAGAGTTACAGACATACAGGGGGGTCGATGTGCCTCTGGCCTCAGTCTCCGAACAGTGAGAGTTACAGACATACGGGGGGGGTCGCTGTGCCTTTGGCCTCAGTCTGTAAACCGTGTGGAGTCTGGGATCAGAGAGGCGGCGGGACGGAGGCCAATGATTGGCTAAGCTGGCCCCGAGCGAGACCGGTCCACAAAATGAAACAATGAGCCCACGGCAATGTGCTGTTGCTGGTCCTACCGCTGAACACGCACCCGCACGCACACACACACACACACACACATGCACACACACACATGCACACACACACACATGCACACTTTTGCTCTCTCTCTCCCTTTCTCTCCTTATCTCTCTCTTTCACACACACACACACACACACACACATGCACGCCAACTTTCTCTCTCTCTCTCCCTCTCTCACGTACAGACACACACACACACACACACACACACACACACACACACACACGCACGCCAACTTTCTCTCTCTCTCTCCCTCTCTCATGTACAGACACGCACACACACACACACACACACACACGAGCACACACACGCACACACACACACACACACACACACGTGCACGCCCACTTTCTCTCTCTCTTTCCCTCTCTCACGTACAGACACGCACACACACACACACACACACACACGAGCACACACACACACACACACACACACAGGAGCACAAACAGATCTCTCAGATCTCCTATTGTGTTGTGGGGCTTTGCTCTTTGCAGTTCCCTCAAGCCTTCCCGTCGTCCGTCGGATCAAAGGCAGCTGGAGCTGGGGGGTGTTGGAGGGATGTAAGGCTGGTCAGATGGAGGGATGGACGGATGGAGGGATGAAGGCCGCTGCGCCCACTCCACAGACCAGCGGGGGGGGGGGGGGGTGCACCGTTTTGCCTGAGCAAACAGCTCCGTTTGGTGTTCTCCTTCCCGCTCCCCGCTCTGGGAAGGCTCCGCCGTGCCTCTCCGGTCTCTGATGGTGAGCGCGGAGGGTGAGGGCTGGGCTGAGACGTGAGCCAGATGAACGTTCCAGAGGAGCGGGCACTCAGACAGTCTGTGGTTTGTCTAATAGAAACACCGCCGTCACATCCTCCATCCTCTCCACCCCTCTCTCACCTCTCTTTCTCTCGTTCTCTCGTTCTCTCTGCTCCCGCTGGGCTCTCTCGCCATCCCTTTAGCCCCCCCCGCCCCCCCAGCCCCCGTAAGCCTGGCCCTGCTGACTTCTCCTTTCTCTCCGTGAGGGTCTCCCCTGATCCCCCCCACTATGAAGCTTCTGCAGACAAACACCAACAACTCCACACACACACACACACACACACACGCACACGCACGTGCACGCACACGCACGTGCACGCACACACACACACACACACACACACACACACACACACACACACACACACACACACACACATACACACACACACAAAGACACACACACACACGCGCGCACACACGCGCTCACACACACCCTGTTGATCTGTTTAGCCTGTATGTGCTAACACAGCAGTCATCAAACAGCAGGACCTCGTGGTGATAGAGGGGAGAGGCAGAGAGGAGGGGAGACAAAGGGAAGGGGCCAGAGGAGAGAAGCGCTCCATTTATATATGCCCGCTGCAGAGAGGCTCTGGGGGGGGGGGGGGGGGCAGAGAGGGGGGGGGGTCAGATAATAGGAGGAAGAGTGCGGGAGAGGAGGAGGAGCGGAATAAAGGAATGGAGAGGAGAAAGAGAGGAGGAAGAGCAAACGATGGGAGGAGGAGTGAGGCGGAGGAGGATCTGACTGAGAAAGTCGTGGGAGCTGTACTCGGAAGACAGGAGGAGGAAGAGGAGGACTTTGGCGGACGTTTCAGCAAGGAGAGAAAGAAGATGGGAAGAGCACAACTAGAAGGTCGAAGAGGAGGAGGTTAAAAAAGCAATGGACAGAGAAAAGTTCAACGAGTCATCTCATTAAAGGAGAAGAAGAAGAGAATGGGTGCTGCGCGGAGGAAACTGGGAGACGAAGGGAAAAAAACAAACAAAGCAACACGTTTCATTATAAAGGGCTCTGGGCGCGTTGGATTCCACCCACCTCACCTGCCTGCTCCGCAGTCCGCCAAAGTCATCCCAGGACCTGCCCGGCTGCTTCCCATCAATCACTAAACAGGTAGCCGGGCCAAAGTTAAAGCAGGCAGCGCTACCTGCTAACAGTGTTCTCTCCCAGAGGCCCTTTAGGATCACAGGGGCCCCCTCCGATCAATCCCATTGATCGGCAGCGCCTTCTGATCCTCCGCCCGGTGTAAACAGAGTCAACATCGCCGCGCCGGGGAGAGAGAGAGAGAGAGAGAGAGAGAGAGAGAGAGAGAGAGAGAGAGAGAGAGAGAGAGAGAGAGAGAGAGAGAGAGAGAGAGAGAGAGAGAGAGAGAGAGAGAGAGAGAGAGAGCGGAAGGTATCGAGCGGAGAAGCAGGACGGACGGAAGGTATCGACCAGTCCGAGGGGGAGCGTGCTGCCTGGAGCGTGCAGCGTCTGGGCCCTGACGTGGTGCTAGCCGTTCTGGACGGACATTCACACACACACACACACACACACACACACACACACACACACACACACACACACACAGCTGACAGACACACACACACTCTCTCTCACGCGTATAACAGTCGGACACACGCACATTCTCACACACGTAACAGACGGACACACGCGCTCTCACACACGTCACAGACGAACACACACATCCTCACACGTACAACACACTGGCGTGTGCCCTCATGGGAAACTAGTGACGTGTCGTTCTGGTTGTATTTATGACCCCACCATTAGACAGGGAACCAGCTCAGGTTAACTTCAGACTGGGACGTTTGGCTTGAAACCCAACCCAAACTCTGCTGCGATGCTGTGTTGTTGATGGGTGTGATGTGTTGAATGACTTTATTGACGTTGTTTGCGTTAGTGTTGGTTTATTAACTTGATTCCGTAAGAGCCCTGTGATGGACTGGCGACCTGTCCAGAGTGTCCCCCGTCGCTCGCCCTGTGTCGGCTGGGACAGGCTCCAGACCCCCCCCCCCCCCCCACCCCCCCCCACCCCACCCCCACGACCCTGCAGAGGATAAGCTAATGGATGAATGGATGGATGGATTCCGTAAGGTGTGGATGTGCGTGTGTGTATGTCTGTTGGTGTGTCTGTAATAAAGGGTTCTAATGAGTTGTTGATTTATCTGCTAGCGACTAAATAGCGTATTTTCTGCTTGTGTTTTTGCATCTACTTGATGTCTTTTTCAGAGTGAAAGACGATGGAGACTTATTGTTTAAACACTTATGCACACGCAAGCCTAGACACACACACACACACACACACACACACACACACACACACACACACACAGATACATACACACACTTCATGTTGCCAAAAACAGCTTTCTGCCAGCGGCTCGAATCAGAATCCCCTAGCAAGAGGTTCTGCCAAATGATTGGTCTCTGAGGCCCAGTGACACATACACACTCACACACTCACACACACACACACACACACACAGCTTTGATTCGATTAGACAGCAACAGAGTCGTGTTGAACTCTGACATGGATTTTCTTCCCGCTGTGGTGTTTCATAGAGAATGAGAGGACCATGGGGGACGTGGAGGGTCAGGGACAGTAGGAGAAAAGGGGAAAGAAGTCAAAGACACCATCAGTCTGTCACAACGCTGTCTACAAACACGCAGTCACGCACCAAACGCACCACACTAACTAGGCAATAAACAAACAAACAAAGCCGGCGACAACGGCGTATAAATAGCTTAGTGTTACCTTCCCTCTCCATCTTAGAGGAGGGTTCCAGTGGGTTTGAAGAGAGAAACTGACAGTTTAGGTTCAACATCAAACACTCGCAGGAGAGGAGAGAGATGAAACATGCCAGATGGGAGCTCGTGACGTGTGTGCATCCCTCTGTCTCTATGTGTGTGTGTGCGCGCATGCAACTTGCGTTTAGTCTCTGTTTGTGTGTGTGTGTGTGTGTGTGTGTGTGTGAGTGTGTGTGTGTGTGTGTGTGTGTGTGTGTGTGTGTGTGTGTGTGTGTGTGTGTGTGTGTGTGTGTGTGTGTGTGTGTGTGTGTGTGTTATCAGCGATGAGAGCTTTAAAGCGGGGGCCCTTTCTGATCACATTTGCAGCTTGTCACCTGGGGTGTGTGTGTGTGCGTGCGTGCGTGTGTGTGAGTGTGTGTGTTATGTTTGTGTCTGCGTGGGTGCTGGCTGTTGGTTAGAAGCAATGTCAGGAAATATAGAGAGAGGACAAGATTAGTGCTGATAGCTGAATAAAGGATAAGAGCAGAGAGAGAGAGAGAGATAGGGGAGAGAGGAGGATGAGAGATGAGAGGAGGAGGAGGGGGAGGAAGAGCGGTGTAGTCAGATGGAGATAAGATATTTATCAGGGGAAGTGAGTTTCTCTGACGTTATCATCCTGCACTCTAACATATAAGCCTCTGTTTCTTACCATGGGTATCTCTGTGTATGTGTGTGTGTGTGTGTGTGTGTGTGTGTGTGTGTGTGTTTCCGTGTGCTCTCTCACCAGAGACATGGTACTGCTTATGAAAAACTCCTGTCCCTGTGAATAAACACAACAAAACCTTTAGGACGCTGGTACCTATTTACAGCCCTCTCATGTGTGTACGTACACATACACACACCAACACTTACACAGAGCCATGCACCCCTCTCTCTCTCTCTCTCAGATGAACAACTGCTCTGAAGGTTTTTCTTTGTTGCTCTCTCTCAGACAGAGACGCACTTATGCACACGTACAGACACGCGCACACAAGCTCACACTTCTCTATACAATTGTTTTGAATTATATCAATGCAAACTGATGCGCGCTATATTTTCGTGGTTCTTTGGGATTCCACCATCAACACTCACTTGTTTTGAGCATTACTGAGAAAAATATGTATCTCCACCGTTTGCATTCATCCAGCTGGCACTGTTGTGTTATTAATTCTCTGACTTCGTACAGAAGAACTTATTCTGGTGTGTTTAGAGTTTAAATGTATAAAAATATGAGTTTGGTAATGCAATACTTCAAGGATATGAGCTGCAAACAAACATATTTTAGATATTGGCATGGCATACCATCTTTTCTCTGTGTGTGTAAAATGCACAAGTAAGCTGCCAAGACAACAACAAAAGAAAAGAAATGTGTCCATTAGAAGTACAGACAGACACGGCTCCATTTGACGGGATCCTAGATGAGCTGCTCTTTCATGTGGCTGTGGAAAAGCACAGAAAGGCTTTCAGGACCAAACTAGACAGTTCTCGAGCTCCTGGCTCTCAAGGAGGCTTTGAGTCTCTGACTATCTACTGACCCACTCTTTTCCCTGTCTCACGCTCTCTCTCTCTCTCTCTCTCTCTCTCTCTCTCTCTCTCTCTCTCTCTCTCTCTCTCTCTCTCTCTCTCTCTCTCTCTCTCTCTCTCTCTCTCTCCCGCTCTCACTCTCTCAAAAGGAGGAGTTATGAATTATTTTGATTCATATTCATCTATTCTTTCTGTTGGCTCTGTTTGAGTCTTTGTTGAAGGCTATAACACACAGGGCAACTTTGTGGACCATGCACACTAAACAGAATATATGTCTCTCTTCAAGTATAACATATTGCATTATTAATCCAAAAGATATGAACATCAGCAACATGTGGGCTGATGTTACATATGCGTATGTTCTGGGAAAACAAGTTTACCCAACCGAAAAAATAAAAAGAATCTTAATGAAGCAGACTTGACTTGAGTGGAGACCCTTGTTCCTCAATTATTTATCTCTGTGATGACGTGAGTAAGGTACTTACACACACATACACACACCATTTAGTAATGCAGTTTGTGTTTAACAGAATGTTCACTGAGGTACACACACACACACACACACACACTGACACACACTGACACACACACTTCAAGCATAGCGTTGTGAGTACTCTGTCTGGCCGATGCACACTCCCGCACACACACACACACACAAGGATTGATGATTGCTCTTTGTGTCAGACACACAGAAGCCACATTTGCCAGATGTTTCCATGGTACACTGAGACAGGAGGAAATCATTGATTGATCTCTCTCTCTCCGATTCAAAGTTCCTAAAATAACAATGGAATCGTCCCGAGGATGTAAGCTGTATCTGAAAAGGGGATCACGAGCATCAAGTTGTTCTTTTTGAAATGAGTGACTTGAGAGTGAATCACGCTGTGTAGGGCTCGACTTTGTTCTGTCAGAGGAAATGGTAACGGGTTCATATTCCAGTGCAGCGTTCCCCAGCAGGCCTCTGTAATACCACAGTGCACCTGGGTCTGTGGTGACTGGCGGCCTAATAAACTTCATTAAGTCTAAAATCACGTTCAACTTTCAAATTAGTCATCTAATAATGGTCAAATTGCTAACGTAATATCTGATCCTCTACTGTAATAGGTGTTTTGTACAGGGTGCCCACACACGGTAGTGTGGGGGGGGGGGGGGGTACTCTAGTGAGTCTGTGTGCAGTCATAGCCTTGACGCTAATGTGCTATTAATGAGTCATGAGGTTGCACTGCATTACGGCTGTTTGGAAAGCTGTTTCCTGTACAGTAAGGGTTAACTGTGGCAGGCAAAGTACCTCACGCTTTTTCTCACACACACACAGACACACACACACAGACACACACACACACACACACACACACACACACAGTGTGACAGTTTTTCTCAACCAGCTGCGTTCTGTCTCTATCTCTCCGATGACATGAACTTGGCCCCTGTCTGCCTCTACTATACCCATCCTAGCAGACCCACATGGAATTTGAACAAGTATCTGAGCCTTTCTTTCAAATGACATTTTGAAGGTTATGGCTATAGTTGAAAAGGTGTATGCGTGCGTGTGTGTGTGTGTGTGTGTGTGTGTGTGTGTGTGTGTGTGTGTGTGTGTGTGTGTGTGTGTGTGTGTGTGTGTGTGTGTGTGTGTGTGTGTGTGTGTGTGTGCATGTGTGTGTACAATTGTTTTGTCAGATAGGATAATTGAACGGGTAGGACTCATAACCTCGCCGTCTTTTCAGATTCTGACTGCAATTGTGAACCCTGGACACACATACACTAGCACACACACCCACACCCACACACACACACACACACAAGCACACCCAGTCTCACACACATTCACACAGATGTGAACAGGTACAGGGATAAATTAAAAGGGTCACACCCACGCACACGCACACACAAACGCACACGCACACACCCACCCACACACACACACACACACACACAAGCACACCCAGTCTCACACACATTCACACAGATGTGAACAGGTACAGGGATAGATTAAAAGGGTCACACCCACGCACACACACACACACACACACACACACACACACACACACAGGAACAAACACTTTATTAGTGGATGTGTTATTCCTAGTGGAGCATCTGTCTGGGTGGTTGATATGGTGATGAGGATGATGGATTGCGTCTCAGAGGGGCTCTCAAAGCTCTCAGAGATGTGTTGGTACCTGAGAGAGCTGTGCTCAAACACACAAACACACACGCTCTAAAAACAAGCCCTATTTGCTTTCTCCTTCTCCTTCACACAAACACACACAGACAGACACACACACACACACACAGACACACACACACACACACACACACACACACACACACACACACACACACACACACACACACACCCCGAAGACACACCCTCGTCCTCGCCCTGGCCTCTCCTGGGTGTAAAAGCACTTGGGCAGTGATTGCCTGGGCTGCTTTAGCTCTCCAGATAAGTGCTTACCTCCAGCCACCGGTGGAGTCCTAGACACAGTCTCCTCCATGTCTCTGTGGTGAGAGCAAACCTGATCAAATAACCCCATGGTGTCCTCGTTCTCCCTCTGCAATCCTTCCACCACGCCTGGCCCTGCTCTCCCTCGCTCCACGGCTCAGCCCTAGAGGTGAGAGGGGGAGTGTTTCATAAGGCCCCAATGCTGTTGTTTTCCCCCTTGCATTAGGTACATGGTGCAATATCTACCAAGCTTCAAGTGATACCATGTAATAAGTGGACTTTTAGAAGTGGACAATAACTTGTGACAGCCTACCTACATCCGTCTTAGCTCTGGGGCGGTCGGAAGCAGGTGGTAACAGACTGCATGAAGGACAGGTTTGATGGGGGGAATGACTGCAGTGCTGCTCACTAAGGCTGTGTTTGTACTGCTTCAAACAGGAAGGGTGCTGGGCCTCCCCTTTGTGGTTAGTCTCAGTGCAACAAGGCCCTTTTCTGCACCCCACATTTAAGCCTGGCTGATGGCATATTCCTGATTCTGTATCATCCCCACGGGTAGCGTTGTACCGTCGTTAAACAGTGATTCTACCTTCATTTTTTAAAGAGTAAACTAGTGCACAACAAAATATTTTTGAAGAATCCATCATTTTGGAACAGTAATACCTTTTATAATAACAGTAACCCAGACCATTTTGAATGTACATTGTTATCTCAAGTTATAAACCGGCCTTTACAGAAACTGATCCAGAGTTAGATCCAGTTTTTTATGTAATTACATTTTTTACTTTTGGCCTGGAAATCAGAGCTGGTTAACGGGAAAGGGAAGTTTGGGATGCCCTGCTTGAACTGCTACCTCCGCGACCCGACCCCGGACAAAGCGGATGACGATGATGATGATGACATTTTTTACTTTTGGCCTAAAATGGCACAACTCTATCTGTATGTAAGTTTTACCACGCTTTATATATGAAATGCTTTGGTCATTGGCGAGAACTGATGTCCCCTTTTGCTGAGAAAACTAAACAAAACTGTATTCAAGGCTGAACCATGGGATTGAATAGAGTCTTCAGGTCAAAACCTTTTCTTTGGTTCAGACTAGCATACTGTATATTCTCAACTCTGTGTCTGTCTCGCTAAGGAAAACTGTAAATCCAAACTGACTGAACCTGCTAGCTCTCTCTCTCTCTCTCTGCCTCCAAACACTTCTACTCACAAACACACACACACACACACACACACACACACACACACACACACACACACACACACACACACACTGGAAGGCACAGCAGGGGGCCGTAGATGAAGAGAGAGACCAGGCAGATCAAACGGTCAGCTATCCTGCAGATCACACTGACCTCACACTGACCCACTCAGTGTCTACCTGACTTTACTCCTCTTCTCTCTCTTTCTCTCTCTCTCTCTCTCTCTCTCTCTCTCTCTCTCTCTCTCTCTCTCTCTCTCTCTCTCTCTCTCTCTCTCTCTCTCTCTCTCTGTCTCTCTCTCTCTCTCCCTTTCTCCCCCCCACACACTCACACGGATCCCCAATATCTCTAGCTTTGCATTGCATCACCCGTGACCCTATCCTTCTCTCTCTCTCACTGCATCTCTCTTTCACTTTCCTTCCCCTACATCCGATACTCTATCCTCTTCTCTCTCCCTTTCGCTGGCTCTCCTCCATCTGGCCTCGCCTCTCCTCGTTCCCGTCTCTCCTCTGTACATCAAGCCACTGTGTTTCGGTCCTGCTCGCTCCCTGGCACACCTGCTCACGGTATGGCTTTGTGCTAGCGTCTCATTTGGGTCGGCCCCCCTGCTGGTAAAACAAAAGCCAACATGGATGGATGAAGGAGTGCATGGTAAGACGGTGGGAGCGGGGAGCGGAGAGGGATAGAATGCGTCGAGCGTCGTGCCAGTCTTGTTTTTTTTTCTTCTTCTTACTGTCCAATCAGTTCTGCTTCATGAGACTTAGATGTGAGGAGGATGAGCTGTCAGCCAATCATGTTCGGCCCCAGGGCGGACATTGCGTTTGAATGGAGGTTGGTGGCATGCTGTGCAGTTAAACAAATTCGTTTCATTGTAGGTCGAGGGCATATCTCAAGATTTCTTTTTAAGATGTAGATCGGACAACAAAGTGATATTTCATTGGCGTAATCAGTAGTAACGCAGTGCTGTGTTACAGAATAGAAGGGTCTATTGTCATGTTTAAATTGTCTAGCTACTAATGTTTTCACAGTTCTGGAATAAAGGTTCAGCATCATCATTGGGCATATGTTAGTTTAAGAACCGAGACTTGTCACAACACCACAAGTATTCTTCAAATCCATTGTGCTCCTTAATCTGTGGACCATTTACCCGCTATGCCAGCGCCATGAACAACAGATTATTTGTGCAGATTAGTCGGTCGGCGCTGAGCAACGTGCAGTGGGTCGTAGGTGTGCAACGTACCCCAGCTACTTCTCAAAACCTCACCAATAGCTCTGGGTATCGCCGCAACAGTATGACGGACGTTTCCTAAACTTTGTTAAAGTGCTCAGGGGGCTCTGATCCTCCAAGCCGCGCTGTGACGTGGTCGGACATGTTCTAGACTGCTCACTAAAAACCTTCATCCTAAAGCCCCGTGCTCCC
>JAPMUY010003211.1:85000-92500 GCA_026901105.3 Galaxias olidus
TATGTAGCCATGAGCTCCTGTTTGTAGTGTATGTAGCCATATTTACCTGTCTGTAGTGTATGTAGCCCTGAACTCCTGTCTGTAGTGTATGTAGCCTTATTGACCTGTTTGTAGTGTATGTAGCCTTATTGACCTGTTTGTAGTGTATGTAGCCATGAGCTCCTGTCTGCAGTGTATGTAGCCATGAGCTCCTGTCTGCAGTGTATGTAGCCTTATTGACCTGTCTGTAGTGTATGTAGCCCTATTTACCTGTCTGTAGCCCTATGTGTCAGTTGTTCTAATTGTTCAGTCAGTGTCCAGGCTGATACTGAGCCCCAGAATCAAAGCAGCCATGCTTCCTGATCTCTCCTGTGTTCTCCTCACTAAGACTGACTTTTATCTGAGCGCTCTGGCTTTCAATTACCCCTCTCTCCCCCTCTCTCTCTCTCTCTCTCTCTCTCTCTCTCTCTCTCTCTCTCTCTCTCTCTCTCTCTCTCTCTCTCTCTCTCTCTCTCTCTCTCTCTCTCTCTCTCTCTCTCTCTCTCTCTCTCTTTCTCTCTCTTCTCTCTCTCTCTCTCTCTCTCTCTCTCTCTCTCTCTCTCTCTCTCTCTCTCTTCCCCTCTTTCTCTCTCTCCCTCTCTCTCTCTCTCTATCTTTGCCTCTATTTTTTTTGTTTAGATCTCAGTGTCTCTTTTGTTGGCTGAATCTCCTTCTCCCTCTCTTGATCTAACAAGGAGCTATTGGACTAGCTTTTATAGTTTGAAGGTTTTGTGAACAGACACACACAGACACAGACACAGACACAGACACACACACACACACATCCATGAATCAAAGGCTTTGAGGCTGTGACAGCTTGTTTTTTGGTGGGCCCTATTTATATATGAAACCCCACAATCTATTACACACAGACACACACCCACACACACAGACCCTCTGCCGACCCCTTCCATGTGGCTGTCGGAGTATAACAGAGCGAGACAAAGAAGGCGAACAGAACGAGAAGACTGAGAAAGAAACAATTAAACGCGACCGGCTTTCTCTGGCGCGCCTCGATGTGTTAGTGATACAGAGAAATACACTGGCTACACAACCTCACCCAACGTACCAGACAATGTCTTTTTATTTTGTCGCTCAGCTCTCTCTCTCTCTCTTTCTCTTCTCTCTCTCTCTTCTCTCTCTCTCTCTCTCTCTCTCTCTCTCTCTCTCTCTCTCTCTCTCTCACACACACACACCTCTGTTTATGTCCTCTTTATTTGATATCCCTTTAAATCTACTTTTCCAGTTATCTCTGCCAAATTGGGCATGAGCTCGTTAGTTGATTTGTTCTATAAATATCCCAGCCATGCTGATCAAGGCTAGGGACCCAACACACACACACACACACACACACACACACACACACACACACACAGTGCGGGTTGGTTATGGGTGGATATTTATAGTCTGAAACCGTGTGTGTGTAGAGAGGAGGGAGGGCAGTGATGGATGTTGAACAGTCCGTCCGTCTGCAGTGATGAACAGCACAGTAGTTGTGGGTCCCACAGAGAGGGGACACATGAGGAGAATCAGGAACCCGGGGTCAAATCACACGTCCTGTTCTAGAAGAGGGATTTCAACATATTAGGACAACATTCATCTCAGCCTCTCACCGGCATAAACCGCCAAGGAGAGGAGAGCACGACCTCTGGTCATAATGTATGCAAACACGGAGCCAATTAGTGTTGATTAGTGTGTGCCCTATTACCATAAAGCCGCTCTCTATTGCCGACATTGGGTGTTGAGAGCCGACCTCCTTTGGCCAAACGCAGAGCATAATAGGCCAGCTGAGCCATAGTGCCTGGCACACACAGCTAAGGGCTGCTAGAGGCTTGTGGGATGTTTACATGTTTACCGCGGTGTTGCTGTGACGCCCCCTTTATTCGGTGAACACAGCCTACACTGTCTACGGAGGGCGGCGATGGTGACACTGGAACAACACTCCCTCACCTGCAGTCACACTCTAGTCCATGCGGCATTTAGTTCATGCAATAGGCCTCCTCCTCTCAACTTGGGCCTATATACTGTTCTGTGTGTGTTCTGGTTGTCTGTTCTGTGTGTGTTCTGGTTGTCTGTTCTGTGTGTGTTCTGGTTGTCTGTTCTGTGTGTGTTCTGGTTGTCTGTTCTGTGTGTGTTCTGGTTGTCTGTTCTGTGTGTGTTCTGGTTGTCTGTTCTGTGTGTGTTCTGGTTGTCTGTTCTGTGTGTGTTCTGGTCGTTTGTTCTGATTATGTTCTGGTTGTCTGTTCTGTGTCTGTTCTGGTTGTCTGTTCTGTATATTTTCTGGTCGTTTGTTCTGATTATGTTCTGGTTGCATGGCGTTACTCCCCTTCCCTCTTCTTCAGTGGTTTGTCCAAGAGAGCGTGATGTGGAACCATTCCCAGAGGGTGTTAGTTTGAGTCTTAGCCTTAAGGCAACGCAGCCTCCTGCTGGCTTCTCTGATTGTGTGTGTGTGTGTGTGTGTCTGTGTCTGTGTGTGTGTCTGTGTGTGTGTGTGTGTGTGTGTGTGTGTGTGTGTGTGTGTGTGTGTTTGTGTCTCTGTGTTTATGTGTCTCTCTCTTTGCAACGGACTGCTGAACTGTAAAGTGGTGCAGATTGATCTGGCGTGACCGCCGTTCTTAAATATTACATGAATCTGTTCAACACTGACAGTAATTATGACGGTGCATCAGTTTGTACAGGACCGCAATCTAATAAGAGAAGCCAACAAGGACAACAGAACCTGTTCACGCTGAGCACCCAGCCCATACTAAGTTGTCTCAATAGCCTCTGAACAGAAGGTTTGACCCATCCCTGTGTCTCTGAACGCACAGCACCAGACTTCCTTGCCAGCCTAAACGACCACTGCCAAAGAGAATGGCACATTGTTTTGTAACACGTACATATTGCGGGAACACTTTTGAAAGGGACAGAAAAGTTATGGCACGGAAAAGGAGCCAGTCGTTCTGCGATGGAGAGTATTACTCTGAGCTACTCCTAACATGGCGCTCGGTGGAGGTAGACGCTCACACACTACATTCGGTCCCACTTCGTGTGTTCCAGTGTCACTCGGGAGCTCCACAGACCAGGAGGACGCAGGCTGAGGAGAACCGCGGCCATTGATTTTCCTTGCGTAACAATTCACAAACGTCGACGGGTCTTCGTTTCCGATGTGATATGGCTCCTCTGAGGGTGCGATGAAATATTGTTACGCAAACAATGAATCACGCCGTGCCGCCTCTGTGGCTCTGCTCGGGCGTTCTGAATCTGCCTACTACGCCACTCTGTGATGTATCTGACAGGGAACCCTGTGTTGAGCGTCGCTAAAGGAATAGTATGCCCACTGTGCTCCACCTTGACAGTACAGTACGCCAGCCCTTCACACTGCCAGCATTCAAACCTCCTTTCTGCGGTCAGCTTATCTTTCTCAAGGATTTAGTACAACTCCAAATCGTTTTTTTCTTCCCTTTGGGTTTGTAAGGACAGACGTGAAATTACTTTTTTTTTCTTATTGACTTTCCTAACCTCGCTTTTGAATTAGCTTTTATATTGTCATATTGCTATTGTACCTGAACTGCCTATCTTCAACGGAAGGCATACAAAAAAAAAATCTTTGTGTGTGTGTGTGTGTGTGTGTGTGTGTGTGTGTGTGTGTGTGTGTGTGCGCGCGTGTGTGTGTTTGTGTGTGTGTGTGTGTGTGTGAGTGTGTGTAGTCTGTTCAAGCATGCCCTGCTGTGACCCTGTTAGTAGTATTTTTATGTCCCTCGTCCCCTGCTTTTGGCTGGGCTCTAGTCTGCTATCAAAGTTCACATACCCTGGGCAGCGGTTGGAATATAACAAAGCCCACGTGTACGCCAGTTAGAGCTGGACCGAGAAGGATGTGACAGTTAGATAACAGCAGGGCCCACTGTCCTAAAGCATCCCAGCCATAATGGTTCATTATAACACACACACACACACACACACACACACACCAGGCAAAAATTCACCTCGGTCGTTCAAAGTACAGAAGCGCCGTCAGCACACGCTCATACAGCAATAATAAGCTTTAGCAATTATTATTGCTTTCCGAGAGTCGGAATAAAAAAAAAAAACATGTGAGTAATTTTCCACTGTAAGCTTTTTGTCAAATGGCTGCGGAGTAAAGTGGGTGAAAGTGGTGGAATTAGTTCTGTCTGTGTAGAGCCAGGTCCCGCTGCTGCTTCCCGGGCTGATCAGAGATTAGAAGGGAAATGGAGAGCTAGTCACTGGACTGTGTTCACTGGGCACTGTGTTAGAGAAAAGATCACCTGTGAAGGACAATCACCACAGCCCCATGAATTACTTTGAGAACGCACCGCACTCCAGGAGCACACGCAATACACACACACACACACACGCACGCACACACGCACGCACGCATGCACGCACGCACGCACGCGCGCACACACACACACACACACACACACACAATCCCATACCAGCCCAGCTGCTCAGAGTGCCTTTCATTTTCAGTTGGAAGCCTTCCACACTTCCATAAACACATCAACAAAACCAAAGCACGAAGAAGTTACTGGGGAGAGTTACTGCACTGGTGTTTAACGGGATTTTGGCCACATGAAAATGTACACGCAACTGAATTATAGACAGAGCTGCTTTTTCAATTTCTCAACCCAATTGTAGTGAATCATACCCTCCCCCAGAGCTTGAACTTATTGATGCTGTTAATAATCGTCTGATTGTGTCTTATCTCCCTGTATTTCTCTCCCTCCTGCTCACCCCCCACCCCCCTCCTCTTCCTCCTCCTCTCTCTCTCTCTCCGTCTTCCCTCTCTCTGTCCACCCCCACACCTTCCCCTAGTGGTTTGGAGACCTGGTCACCCCTGTGTGGTGGGAGGATGTCTGGCTGAAGGAAGGCTTCGCTCACTACTTTGAGTACGTCGGAACCGACTTCCTCTTCCCCAAGTGGAACATGGTAAGGACAGCGAAACAAAAGCAGTTTGAAATGTTGAAATGCTGGGATCGTTCTATTGACTTTTCTTCCCCCCCCTACAAAATTGTTTCCAGCAGATTAAAATAATCAATAACTGTTTTCTTGCTGCATTGTGACGACCGCAATACCCGGAGGGCGACAGGATTAGGTGTGGTGCACACACAACAGAACGTGATCAGATTGGTTTGGTGGGGCTACAGATTGCCACCGTGTAACTTTAATCATTTGTACGTTTCCGTGCTGCAGCCTCGGGAGCTGTCAGGTAAAAAACGCGGTTGAACAAGGCAGTCTATGGTTCAGCTGATTCCACTGGCCTGTGTTTTTACTTCCCAACGTAATTGGAGGTGTAACAGTTTTTTTTTTTTTGGCTCTCTTTACGATGTCCCGCGGACCACGCGGCGGTGAGGTGTAATCCTTCTTTTTGAGCGGGTCGAATGGGAAGAATATGTCAACGTGGTTTGGTAATGTGACAATTTGTTGTAATGAATGATCATCATTTTGACATGAAATACATTGCTGGGGGTTCCAATGGCACAGTCCCTTCAGAAAGTAAGTCTCTCTTTGGACATGGCACCTGACAGGCACATGAACAGGGTTATGAAGTATCCCAGGAACGTGCCTTACCCTTAGCAGAGCCTTGGTTTACCTCTTTTTTTTCCCAGCATGCTTTTTTTCTTACGAGGTGAGTAAAGAAAAGTTTACAATACACAAGCATCATGTGTGCATACTTATTCGTACTTTAAACACGGTCGTAAATCCTTGGAGTTGACTTTCTGGGGATGAAGCCTGCTGACTCAGCCCTGCCTGTCAGACGGAGACGTCGTCTGCCGCCACGGAAACATCCGGAGCAGGAACAAACCGCGAAAACAACCGCCGGCGTTGTTCCCCACGCGGAACGGGCACAACAGCACAGGAATCACAATGGCCCGGTGGCTCTGTCTCCTCAGACACCTCTGTTTCAGGGCCCTCTCACACACTGACAGTCTGAGCGCAGCTTCCTCACAGCCGGCCCCCTGATGTCGCCATGGCGGCTTGTTTCACGCTGCTGCTCGGGACGAGCTGATGGGAGTGTGAGCACAAAGCGCAGACAGGCTTTTCTTTCTTTCTTTCTTTCTCTCTTTCTTTCTTTCTTTCTTTCTTTCTTTCTTTCTTTCTTTCTTTCTTTCTTTCTTTCGTGTGGCAGGGAATGGCACGCCGGCAGTCATAATACATCACGTCTAGCATATTCTACCATGCTAATTGTCTGACACTTCTTTGGAACAGGAACTTCCTCTCTCTCCAACAGACAGAATACCCTAATTACCGTTATTACCGGCTGCTCACTGCCAGCACATGTATGTATTTATGTGTGTGTGTGTGTGTGTGTGTGTGTGTGTGTGTGTGCGTGAGTGTGTGCTTAATTCAAAAGGCCTGCTATGTCAGCATGAAAACAAATGTATTATGTGCCATTGGTTTCTCTCTTGTACGTGTCTGTCTGTCTGTGTGTCCGCACACTTGAGTCTCCCTCCGTGTCTTTGTGAGTGAGTGTGTGTGTGTGTGTGTGTGTGTGTGTGTGTGTGTGTGTGTGTGTGTGTGAGAGAGAGTGTGTGTGAGTGTGTGTGTGTGTGTGTTCCTGTCTCTCATCTCATTCCATTCTGATTAATATACCATCTTCAGATCTAACCTTTGAATCCCAACCAATTTAAAAACCCCTGAATCTAAATCACAGCATCTGATATTTGTTATTGCTAATCTGGACTCTGGGTTGTTGCCTCTATACTTGTGTATAGGCAGTGTGTGTGTGTGTGTGTGTGTGTGTGTGTGTGTGTGTGTGTGTGTGTGTGTGTGTGTGTGTGTGTGTGTGTGTGTATGTTTGCATGAGTGTGTGTGTGTGTGTGTGTGTGTGTTTTGAGTCCCACTAGCGCAGCATTCTTCTCCCCGTCTGCCGCCGATCTCATCAAAGGCCACTGATAGAAAGCCACAGAGTTCTCTGCCGCTGTCAGATGCACACTTATATTGGTAATGCACTACAGTACCAGAGTACGGCGCGTGTGTGTGTGTGTGCGTGACACATTTTAAAAGGCTCTTTCTGACTATAGCGTGTCACACACACAGTACAGTCAACACCTAGCGTTTCTGTTTGGTAAACGCTTTCATCCACAGCTTCTTAGAGTGCGCCCCCGCTGGGGATCAAACCCTGCTTTATCAATGGAGCTCCACTGGCCCAAAAAACACAGAGCCCAACCGCGGCGGGGGCTCCCAAGGGAGCAGTGATACATTGCTTTGTTTACATCTCGCCTTTAATGCAGGGCCTAACTTCAAACCGCCTCCCGTCACCGTTTAACCAGCGCCGGTGGTTTGGGAGCGGGGCCTCGGAGAGTAGCGCCGAGGCCAGAGTTAGTGCTCACACTGGGGAACCGTGTTGACACTGGGATCCCCTCGGGGCTTTTCTTACGGATGAAAGGTATATTAATGAGCCTAGGAGATTCACGTCCACCATTCAGGTAGTGGTGTGTGGGTGTAATGGCACGCGTGTGTGCGTGCGTGCGTGCGTGC
>JAPMUY010003211.1:97500-100000 GCA_026901105.3 Galaxias olidus
AACCCTGCAGGAAAATCAGCGTTTCCTGACTGATGTGCTCCATGAGGTGATGCTATTGGATGGCCTGGCCAGCTCTCATCCAATCAGCCAAGAGGTTGTCCAAGCCAGTGACATCGATCGGGTCTTTGACTGGATTGCCTACAAGAAGGTAAAGCTAAACTCCCAAACGTCAGCACACAAACACACTTTTACCTACAATGACTTACCATTACATTTAGTTGGAATATAATACGCAATACATAAAAAGTTTGGCTTCATACAAAACTATTCTTAATTTTCCATCAGTCTGGTAGCTTATCTCATTGCACGTTTCCTATCCTTTGGGTCTCATTGATGTGTTACCTTTGGCTGTTCATAGGGGGCAGCACTGATCAGGATGCTGGCTAACGTCATGGGAGAGCCTGTGTTCCGGAGAGGACTCAATGTAAGTAAGCCATGCTGTCTGACCGTTCATTGCTACAGGGATTTCTACTGTTTACCCCGCCAGCTCCTATAAACTCTGAACTGCAGTTTTACTTTTATTGTAGTAGATCACAGGAGAACATCGGCAGTAACGACAGTGAAAGGTTAATACTAGCCAACACATCATTTGATAGCTAATTCCTGTTAGCACAAGCTTACCCAGAGCTACATTTTTGTTGTAAGAATAAATACGGTTGTAAAGCAAGTCAAAGCCAA
This sequence comes from Galaxias olidus, assembly GCA_026901105.3. Taxonomy (NCBI): domain Eukaryota; kingdom Metazoa; phylum Chordata; class Actinopteri; order Galaxiiformes; family Galaxiidae; genus Galaxias; species Galaxias olidus. The sequence continues at coordinate 98,179 of JAPMUY010003211.1, forward strand.
AATACACACAAATCAAAACAACGTCATATTAACAAAAATAGCAATAGTAGTAGTAGTAGTAGTATCAAAGTTAATACAAACTCTATTGGTTGTATCAGTTACAATGTGCATCTCCATCTGAACCACATGGGTATGAATTGCTGAGTCTTTGTGAGTAGGCTGGTCATGTTGCAGACCGCTAGCTCCAGCTACAGCCGAAGGGGCTGAATCAGCCTGCTCATTTACCAGGGTTGTTCAGAGTCTCCCTCTTAAGGCTACAGACGTTTTTATTTGTTTGTTTTTAGTTTTTTTTTTTTTTACAGCGGAATCTCACGCTAGCCAACGCGCGTTCCATTTCGAAGGCATAGGGCTGTTGTATTTCATGTTGGTACTTTGTGTGGGCTTTTCAGACTCTCTTTCAGTGGTTAAGTGTTGTACCCAAGTGGTCATGATGAGTACTGGGTAAGTGAAAGAAGGGTTCCTGAGTGAGGGCTCTCTAAAGTGCCCACCACCACAGCGATACTGGCACAACATGGAACATGAGGACGAGCAGTGGAACAGAATGTTTGTGTTTCTCCATGCGCCGGATGCAAACCTGTGTATGTGTGCACGAATTTGCGTGAACTACAACTTTGAGCCGACGTGCACGTGCCATGGAGAGTTGGCTGCTGTTGGCAGAATCTGACGGCACGATCAGGCCAGACGCTCGTAAAGAGAGATGACAATGAAGTCGTCGACAGAGAGTGAAACGGCAATGACTTTTTAAGACTGCACTGACATGTTGCAAATGATTTCTGGCTGCCAACTCAACTCATCGCACACGGTTTTTCAATCATCTCCATCTCTGCTGTGGCGACCCACAGCAGCACGAAACGCACCGACCATGAATTCTGCTCGGCAACAGCAGCTACTGTAGTGCCGCCAGCTGCCACAGTGGGACTGGAGAATCGATAGCTGGTCCTAGCACAGACACAAACACACACACACACACACGCACACACACACACAGTGGCATTGTTTCATACAGGGACAAGTTTGACTGGGCAGAGTTGATGACTCATCAGATGATCAGCCATATGTCTCTACTTCAATACTGTTTTCACTTTATTACATCTTCTCTTTTTCAAAGAAAACAAAAACATGTGCTCACACACACACACAAACACACGCACACACACACACACACATTCACACACACACACACACACACACACACACACACACACACACACACACACACACACAGAAACACTCCCTAATACCACACGTATGGGCAGGCACAGACCCAGATACAGCCTCTCACACGCACACACTCTCGCGTGCACTCAGTGGGAGCTCAGGTAACCAGCTGCTGGGCTGTAATCCATCATCCAACCAACCGTCTGCCCGGCCTGCACACGCAGCCAGACAACACCGCAAACACACAGCCAGACAACACCGCAAACACACAGCCAGACAACACCGCAAACACACAGCCAGACAACACCGCAAACACACAGCCAGACAACACCGCAAACACACAGCCAGACAACACCGCAAACACACAGCCAGACAACACCGCAAACACACAGCCAGACAACACCGCAAACACACAGCCAGACAACACCGCAAACACACAGCCAGACAACACCGCAAACACGCAGCCAGACAACACCGCAAAAACACAGCCAGACAACACCGCAAACACGCAGCTCCTATGCACGGGAGCCACATGTGAGCCGCGGGGACACTCAAAGGTCCGTGTACAGCAGAGCACACAGGTGAGGGTAGAATGGCCTTAAAAGAGGCTCCACCCTCTCCTGTAGTCCCTGGTCCATGTGGAAAGGTATTCCTCCAGGTCTTA
>JAPMUY010003211.1:105000-115000 GCA_026901105.3 Galaxias olidus
GTACCCTGGGACAAGGAGGTGTATGCGTTTAGATTTAGAGGGTTAATCCCACTGCTTAAATTTGTGATTGTGGGTAAAGTGTGTACATCTGCGTGTAGATCTTTGTGTGTGTGTGTGCGTGTGTGTGTGTGTGTGTGTGTGTGTGTGTGTGTGTGTGTGTGTGTCTGTGTGTGTGTGTGTGTGTGTCTGTGTGTGTGATGCTGTAACTAATCAGGGTTTGTGTAAATATACTGTGTGTCTGTGTGTGTCTGTGTGTGTACGTGTATGTGTGTGTCTGTGTGTATCTGTGTCTCTGTGCGTAAAAGGCTGTATCTAACTACTGTTTGTGTTTTCAGGATTACCTGATGACCCACATGTACGGCAACGCTGCCAGAGGTGACCTATGGAATAAACTGTCAGAGGTAACGCACACATTAACCCCTACACATCCTTCGATACACCTGTTATCTAACCCCTACACACCCTTCTACGCACCTGTTATCTAACCCCTACACACCCTTCTACACACCTGTTACCCCTAACCTCATTCTACACACCTGTTATCTAACCCCTTCTACACACCTGTTATCTAACCCCTACACACCCTTCTACACACCTGTTACCCCTAACCTCATTCTACACACCTGTTATCTAACCCCTACACACCCTTCTACGCACCTGTTATCTAACCCCTACACACCCTTCTACACACCTGTTATCTAACCCCTACACACCCTTCTACGCACCTGTTATCTAACCCCTACACACCCTTCTACACACCTGTTACCCCTAACCTCATTCTACGCACCTGTTATCTTACCCCTACACACCCTTCTACACACCTGTTACCCCTAAACCCTATTCTATACACCTGTTATCTTACCCACTAACTCCATACTATACAACCTTACCCACTAACTCCATACTAAACAACCTTACCCACTAATTCCATACTATACAGCCTTACCCACTAACTCCATACTGTACAACCTTACCCACTAACTCCATACTATACCACCTTACCCACTAACTCCATACTATACAACCTTACCCACTAACTCCATACTATACCAACCACTAACTCCATACTATACAACCTTACCCACTAACTCCATACTATACAGCCTTACCCACTAACTCCATACTGTACAACCTTACCCACTAACTCCACACTATACCACCTTACCCACTAACTCCATACTATACAACCTTACCCACTAACTCCATACTATACCAACCACTAACTCCATACTATACAACCTTACCCACTAACTCCATACTATACCACCTTACCCACTAACTCCATACTATACAACCTTACCCACTAAAGCCATTCTACACTCCGTATAAAACCAAGTTTAACAGTCTACTTTATTTGAATGAAGAACTGCAGTCGGCTTGTTTCTTGAAATACCAATCTCTTGCTCTAGATACAGCATGTTGTGTGTCTGGTTTTGTTGTTGTGTTTGTTCCTGCCATGCTGTTGCTTGTTGACGTTTGTTTTGCCTGCAGCAAAGCATGTATTGCCTATAGCAAAGCACGTTTGGGGCTTCTAAATGGTCAAATGTAATATTCCCTAGGAGGGATTCATTTCCTTTAAGACCGCTTTGGTCAACCCAAGCTAAACGTTTCTCAAAACTACACACAGCACAGCATCCGCCACTGCCTTCATTCCTTCCCTACCCCCATAAACTCCTTTCCTCGATGAATTCCTCCCCTCCTCCTATCCTTCCTCCACCCCCCCCCACCCTCTCTCTTTCTCTCTCTCTCTCTCTCTCTCTCTCTTCCTCTCCTCCTCTCCTCCTCCCCCTGGCTCCTGTGTGTGATCTATAAGTCATGAGTTGAGAGCTTGATCAAAGCCCAGGGAGACCTTACCACAACTCCACTTCACTTCGGTCCCCTAACACCCAACCTCACTCACTACCTTCCCTTTAAGCACAGAAAACTGCTAAGTGTGTGTGTGTGTGTGTGGGTGGGTGGGTGTGCATGTGCGTGTGCGTGTGCGTGTGCGTGTGTGTGTGTGTGTGGGTGTGTGTGTGTGTGTGGGTGGGTGGGTGGGTGGGTTGGTGTGGGTGGGTGTGGGTGGGTGTGTGTTTTTTGTATGTATGTGGGTGCATGTTTTGTGTTGGTTTCCAAACAGTGCCTGGACAAAGGCTACTGTATGAAGCCCACTGAAGGACCATGTTCCATCAAATACTGAGGGAGGGAGGGAGGGAAGGGAAAAGAGGAAAAGGACAGAAGGATGGGGGGAGGGATTGGTGGAGCGATGGAGAGCTACTTTGTAAGCCAGATATTTGTGTTTCTTCTGTAAATCAGAAGATGCCAGCAGCTAGTTGAAAGAATAGGCATTCATCCAGCAGAACATTGATGGGCCTTCAGAAATGTAACATAAAGCATGTGATAGACTACTCCTAGTTACTTTGTATTGCTTGTGCTGACTGTGGTAACACCAGCTATTAACTAAAAATAAAAAAACTTGTCTATGGAGAGTAAAACTTTCTCTACCTGTTGTAAGATCAGGTCAATATTTTTGATAGACTGGGTAATTGAAGAAAAGTTAAGTGATACTTTTATAAATTTCAGTAATTCTAACTGAAGTGTTTACTGGAATGGATCATTCCACATTCTTCGTCTTTTGTGAGAAAATAATGCAACATATAATACAATATATAGTAACTTTGTCTCTGTCAAAGCAGTCGATTCCCGTTGTCGTGGCGACACGTCCATCAGGTGTGTCAGCTTGGCTGTCCTAACTCATTTTACAGGATTAGTATTATTCATAAGGAAAACAATAAGGGGCCAATTATTATAATCACTGTAATCATCTCCAGTTTAGCTCATGGAGATTATGCGGAGATAATCCTGTCATTTCCCATAGCTAGATCCCAGAGGCAGGGAGGGGAGGAAGGTGGGAGGGCCGACGGGCGGTGAATGGGGGAGACAGGGAGAGAGGGGATGATCGGATAGATCGACAGACAAAGAGATGGACTGAAAGTAGAAGGGGAAAAAAGATGAGAAATTGCTGTCAATGCTCCGTCACTACGGCTGTGAAGGATAGTTCATGGATTAGGGTTAGGATTAGATTTACACATAGGCTTGCACACATACTGAGAGAGCATACTGTGTGTGTGTGTGTGTGTGTGTGTGTGTGTGTGTGTGTGTGTGTGTGTGTGTGTGTGTGTGTGTGTGTGTGCGCACTTTTGTTGTGTGTGTGTGTGTGTGTGTGTGTGAGAGAGAGAGAGAGAGAGAGAGAGAGAGAGAGAGAGAGAGAGAGAGAGAGAGAGCTCGTCTTGGGGCAGCTAAGGTCCACTAAGGATCTGGGTCTGAGATATAAAAAGACATCAAAGGAAGTTGAGGGAGAGTGTTATCTTTTATCATCATATCAAAGGACTACAAGGCGTTGGATAATGACCTACCTCTCTTTTACCACCCCCCCCCCCCTCCATCTTTCTTTTGGTCTTCCCACGCTGCTTCTCACCGTCTCTCCGTCACTCCCTCTCTCTCTCTCTTCTGACCCCTTTCTCCCCCTCCCCCTCTCACTCTTTCCCTCCCTCATTCTTCTTTCGCCACATCTCTCTTGAGCTCCATCACAGTGCTGGTAGTAACCTGGATAGGTATTTTTAGAAGAGAAGAAAGAGAGAGGCGATAAGGAGAAATGAAAAGGAGGATGAGGAGAGGAGGAGAGAGGAGGAGAGAGGAGTCGAGTTAAGTGGGGATGAGAAAGGAAGGAGAGGTAGGGGAGTCGTGTCCGTGTGTGTATGGCAGGAACAGCAGCTGAAGGATTTTAATGACCAGACCAGCGCTTTCTGCTCATCCCTCAATTCCATTTATAGACCCAGCTGAGAGAGAGAGAGAGAGAGAGAGAGAGAGAGAGAGAGAGAGAGAGAGAGAGAGAGAGAGAGAGAGAGAGAGAGAGAGAGAGAGAGAGAGAGAGAGAGAGAGAGAGAGGGGGGGGGGGGGGGGGGGGATACAATAGATTTCTTTAGATCTTTGTTAATTAGCCTCCCACTAAGGCAGGCAAGGAGGACAGACTAAACGAGAGAAGACAAGAGAGCAGAACGGAAGCGAGGTGGGGGAGGGGGGGTGGGGGGGGGGGGCACTGGAAAGGAGAGGAGGAGGAGGGGCCCAGAGCTGGTCAGATAAACCCTGCACTCAGCACGTTATCCAGTGGCCCCATGGAAATGAGGCCCACGCTATCAGTCCCATCACTAATCGCTGGGATTGAACAGCCTTCCGATGAAGACTTTAATAGCTTTCTATGTGACCCTGTGTGTGCGTGTGTGCGTGTGTGTGTGTGTGTGTGCGTGTCCCCAGGCCATGCGCGCCGAGAGAAAGGACATTAACATTGCAGCTGTGATGGACCGCTGGACGCTACAGATGGGGTATCCCGTGGTTACCATCTCCCGAAACGACAGCTGGGAGCGTCACGTGACCATTACCCAGCAGCACTTCGTCTATCAGCAGCAGGAGGGGCGGAGCCGAGAGTCCTCGCTCAGCAACAACAGGTAACACACACACACACACACACACACACACACCATCCAGTCCCATCCCCACGCACACACACACTCACACACACACACACACACACTCACACACACACACATTCACACACACACACACACACACACACACACACACACAAGAACCCCTCTGTACCGCTGAAAGTGCAGAGCTTTTGGATTTTAATTTTCAGTCCCTCCTTCCTTGATTTCCCCTTAGATGTGTGTTTGGCACATTCCAATGCAGTCCCACGTCAGAATGGCACACAGTATAAATGGAGGACGTCTATTACTCATAACACCAAGAAACCGTTTGCTAGTCAGGACAGAGCATATGCCGTTATGTGTCACATCAGCGGCACATTAATACTAATAACCACATTAGAGTTATTGCAATTGTATTGATGTACGGTACGTTGTCAGTTTTGTAATGTTATATGTGCAGTATTATATAGGGTATGGGCACGTCTGAAAATGTCATTCTAAATCATTCTGCTGACATGACATTTCTGCCCTGAACTGCTAAAATGTTTCTGTGGCCTAAATTCCCTGACTGACTGCAATTATACAATGTATTAAGCCTATAATAAATCTAATGTGAAATACTATGAAGGCAAACTGCTAGCACAGCCTGCGTAATGAAATATGCATGACTCATTAAGAATTCCTCCAAAGAGCGCTGATCACTCGTCACTCAGCAATCAAAAAACAGATCAAATGTTTCAATGTTGAGCTGCTGAAGATAACAAGCTGTGTAACTTGTAAAAAAAAAAAATCCTTAATTCATCATTTTGCAGCTATTGAGGGGTTTCAACAGAAAATTGTGATTTTGAAAAATATTACGATGCCGCTGTTGATGGCAGGGTTGAAATTGACAGAATATTTTGCATTTTAAACATGAACTCTATATCAAGGTCTGAAATCCTATCTTCATTTTCAAAAGTATTATAGCCTATTTGCTTTACGACTTGGTGGAGTGATTTAACACGGCTTTTTAAATGAATGTCAGTTGCTATTCAACTGATTGCCCTCTTTAAACACAATTTGCCTCCTGCTTCCTTAGACTGCTCCGTACCAAATGTTTGCACAGCTATACTTTTATGGCAGACCTATTGTTGGAAAGTCATAATAACTACTATGTATATGATTGGAAATAGTTTTTTAAGCAGAAATACAACCAGTCTATTGTTCAAGTTAGTGCCTCGCCTCGCCAGCCCCTCTTTAGCATCCATCATGGCAGCCATGTCAGTAAGTTAACATGGTGGACCTGTTACAGCCTACCTCTGTGGCTCTCCTCCTCTCACAGCTTCTGAAGCCAGCTACTACTCACCCAGTCCTTTCCAGCAGCTCTGGTGCTTGATAGAGAGTTGTGATCAGGTCAAGCTAGGACAGGGAGGGGAACACAGAAGGAGAGGGAAAGGGCCCGAGGGGGATGGAGGGAGGCACACAGAGAGACAGTGACCGAGAGAGAGGCAGTGCCGTCTTTGAGGGAGTTAAATTGAAGTGCTGTTCGAAAGCAGGGCTTTTGGAGCGTTGCCCAGTGTACATTTTGAGCTGGGTCTCAGAGTTGAAGTTTGGGGTGCGTTTGCCAGCTTGTGGAGCTTGTCAGTTGTTACAGGCAGTTAACATTCACCAGCGTTTCTATGAGCCTGTGAGTGTAAGGATAGGCTGACATTCAAGAGCTTTGGGCAGAGAGGCGTTTCCCACAGGAAGGTTTCACAGTCAAGACGTTTAAGACCGAAACAAAGCAGGAAGATTATCTATTTATGTATCCTTCAAATCAATGAAAAGCTTCTCTGAAGAATTCTGTTTTTGCCACACTATACAGGAGTGTGCTCTTTGATGTGAGGTGAGAATACTTAATATTCCGTGAAATTACGTTTCACTTGCAATTCCCCTCAACTACCAATAGTGGCCAGTAGACGTTTGCAGGCTTGCTTGCTGTCCTTTTTCAAAAAGAAGCAGCTGTTTATACAAACTAGATGTATTCAGAGGCAGGAAAGTTGTGTATACAAAATGCGATAGCCCCATTCACAGGCTGTGTATAGTTTTGGTTCAGTGACGTTCACAAGCTGTATAGTTTTGGTTCAGTGACGTTCACAGGCAGTATAGGCTTGGTTCAGTCATGTTCACAGGCATTATAGTCTTGGTTCTGGCAGAGAGGTACATAAATAAACCAGAGAGTTGCTCCAGGAAACGGATGGGGAGATTGTCATTAGCTAGAGGAGCTGACCATGGCTGAGCTGTGTTTAGGGCCTCTTATCTATAGTAATGGGAGTAATGTGATGGAATGAGATCATTACCGCAGCAAGCAGCCCAGTCAAAGTCTGGGGTGTGAGGCCGCCGCACGGTGACGAGTGTGTACAGAGCTGTACCATCGTGGCCTGTAGTGGACCAGCAGGCTGTATGGATGGATTTGTCTAATCCTTCATTATGTAGGGATGAATTATTCAACATGCCTTCTCAACCTTTCCATCAGCCCCCTACACACACACACACACACACACACACACACACACACACACACACAAACACACACAATACAACACAAACGTAGCAGGCACACCGATGATACACACACACACACACACACACACAAACAGGCTTATACAATCTACATACATCGATTGAAGTAAACACGCAAACCCATATATAGTGTAGTATTTGCTCATCAGACAAAAACGGCAGGCAGGCACATGTTCATTAAATGCAACCCACACTTTCTCTCTCTCTCTCCCACATACACACACACACACACACACACGTGCGTGCTCACAATCAAACTTTCTCCTCAATCCCCTGGTCTTATTGGGTTGGGGCAGGGCTGTTATTCAGGCTAGCACACTGTGCATTTGAATGCTGCTGCTGCCGCTGCTGCTCCCCACGCATGCACATACTCAGACACACACACACATCCACAACCCCGCACACAAACAAACACATTCACAAACAGAGTCCTACACAATATGATGAGCGAGTGTGTTTGTGCGACCCGCTATGACTAGCCGTAGGTAGCCAGTGGGTTAGCACGCTATCAAGATTAATGAAGCTAGCAGTGTGCTGACCATATTGAGCTGAATAGCTTTTGCAATAAATGCCGACACAAATCACACACGCACACACGCGCGCGCACACACACACACACACACACACACACACACACACACACACACACAGACTTAAGGAAGTCAGAGCACAGCGTGATCGTATGCGTGTATTGTATGGTGAGCGCTGCCATCGTGGAGAGCTTCTCCAGCGGCTGGGGACTTTGTGATTTGATTTGGTATGAATAAAGATGGCTGGGGTCCCACAGCTCTGCACCGCTTTCTACCTCCCCCTGCCCCCGTCGCTCCTCGCGCCCTCTCCCTGCATCGCTCCCCTCCCTTTTGTCTTTCTCTTTCTTCCTCTCTGTTTTAGTATCTCTCTTTCTCTCTCTCTCTCTCTCTCTCTCTCTCTCTCTGTGTCTCTCTCGCTCTCTCTCTCTCTCTCTCTGTGTCTCTCTCGCTCTCTCTCTCTATTGCTCTCGCTTTCTCTCTGTCTCTCTCTCTCTCTCTCTTTCTCCCTCTCTCTCTCTTGCTCTCTATTGATCTCTGTCTCTCTCTGTCTCTCTCTGTCTCTCTTTCTCCCTCTCTCTCTCTCTCTCTCTCTCTCTCCCTCTCTCTCTGTCTCTCTCTCTCTATTGATCTCGCTCTCTCTCTGTGTCTCTCTTTCTGTGTGTGTGTCTCTCTCTCCTCGTTTCTATTCTGTCTATCTTGAATGCTCACAATGCTGTGACGGCTGAAGACTCGTAATTAAAGTTGAATACTTTTGCACATCCGCTCCCACCAGTGTCATGTTCTGATGTACGTAACAATCAGCTCAATGGAACTGACAACCCGTCTTCTCCAACTCCTGTTCTTTAACTGTTCATTTGTCGACAACACTAACTTTACATCTGTGTCTGCTCCGTAACTGTTGGGCTAGTATTATACACTGCTGTAACAGTAGTAGTAACACGTCCGGGGCGGGACATTAGACAAACATGCTAACTTACAGTGGCTAACTTACAGTGGCTAACTTACAGTGGCCAACGGTTTTCTGTGTTCCTGGTCAAGCAGGTTAATTGCAGCATAGTTGATCAGCATAGCGTGCATACACTGGGTTTGACTTATTTAGACGTACAGTCAGTCAACCCTACTTTTAAAACACTCACTCGTTTACCTTTCCTCCAACGTCCCTTCCTTCAAAGACCCTGTATCCCTCTCTCCCTCCATTCATCCCTCTCTCCTTCCTTACCCTCCTCGCCATCTCCTACTAACTCCTTTTATTTTACAAACACCCCTCCAAGCCCACATCCTGTACAGCAGGATACGTCAGATTGTGTATGCCCCTTTAATATTCACACACACACACACACACACACGGACACAGACACACACACACACACACACACACACACACACACACACACACAGACACACAGCATCAGTACCCTAGTTGAGCTAGAGGGAATAATGAGAAAGTCTGTTGCAGGAATCAATAAGCAGACATAACCCCTGAAGGCAAGCTTCAAGAGCCGACCCACAAACACACGCGCATACACTCTGAACCCATACCAAACACACACACACACACACACACACACACACACACACACACACACACACACACACACACACACACACACACACACAGTGAGAGCCCTGCCAGGGTGGATATGGGATTTGGAGGAGGTAGAAGGCGGAGTTACACGCTTTAGACTTCAACCACGGCTTTCTGCCAACTGGCCCACATAGTCTGGAAAAAACACACACACACACACACACACACACACATACACACAGACACACATACATGGACACAAACGTGCACACAGACAGACCTTAACTGACACAAACACACAGATCTGCACTTCAGGTGAGCAGGCTGGGGCCAGTGTGTGTGTGTGTGTGTGTGTGTGTGTGTAGAGAGAGTGGAACGCTTGTCTCCTCTGTTTGTTAGTCTACTCCCACTCTGTCAGTCTAATGCCCAGCATTACTCCACTGATCAGATCAGAGTGTGTGTGTGTGTGTGTGTGTGTGTGTGTGTGTGTGTGTGTGTGTGCATCTGTGTGTGTGTGTGTGTGTGTGTGTGTGTGTGTGTGTGTGTGTGTGTGTGTGTGTGTGTGTGTGTGTGTGTGTCTGTGTGTGTGTGTGTGTGGTGCGTGTGCATGTCCACCTGTACCCTTACAGCTTTTTGCACTCAGCCAGACAATAGCTGGCAAGGGAGAGACAGATATAGAGGAAAGGAAAGGATACGTAGCAGGATCGAAGGGAGAGATGGAGAAAGAGAAGGAAGGGAGGATGAGGGAGGATGAGGGAGGATGAGGGAGAGCGAGGGAGGATGAGGGAAGATGAGGGAGAGCGAGGGAGGATGAGGGAGGATGAAGTTGGTGAGCCAGTGTGGAGAAGAGACAGGAGAATAGGTAGATTTATGCGTCCCTATTGTATTGTAGAATATATAGATGTGCATTTTCTCCCCAGTCATAAATTACCCACTTA
>JAPMUY010003211.1:127500-130000 GCA_026901105.3 Galaxias olidus
ACATCTTTGTTTCTTTGATCTCTGCCTCTCTCTCTCTCTTTCTCTCTCTCTCTCTCTCTCTCTCTCTCTCTCTCTCTCTCTATCTATCTACCTCTCTCTCTCTCTCTTTCTCTCTCTCTCTTTCCCTCTCCTCTCTCGCTCTCTCTCTTTCACTTTCCTCTCTCTCGCTCTCTCTCTCTTTCCCTCTCCTCTCTCGCTCTCTCTCTCTTTCACTCTCCTCTCTCTCGCTCTCTCTCGCTCTCTCTCTCTCTCTCTCTCTCTCTCGCTCTCTTTCCCTCTCCTCTCTCGCTCTCTCTCTCTCTCTCTCTTTCCCTCTCCTCTCTCTCTCTCTCTTGCTCTCCTTTTTTTTCTCTTGCATTTGAGGTGGACTTATTTTGGTAAAGCCTCCTGAAACGAATTTTTTATTTTCTCCATTTCCAACTTTCTCTCAAATTCAAATTTCATCAGGAACCTCCCCGGAGCTCTCAGCCCCTGCCTCATTTTCATTTCCCGGACATATTTTTTTCATTGCGCTTCCTAATGCATTGATCATTGATGTGAATTTTATAGATGGGTAAAGGGTGCGTCCTAAGAGCCTCTCCAGTCCCCGCTCTCTTATTTTGCTAACGGACTCTTTGATTGAGTCATATTTTGGAAGACCTAGTGTGATTTTTATCACGCAGATAGGCCTATTCAACATGAGCAGGCTGGGTTGATGTCATTTACGTAATTGGATTTGTGCCAAGATTAAAAAATAGTCTGAACACACTGTCTGGAGCTCTCCATGGTGCTGAAATGGTCCAGCCTATTGGGCCTTGGCGACTGCATCGTACAATTCCTACCTAACATAGGAACTCCATTTAAAAAAAGGATATCATGAAACACTACAGGACTACAGGACGAGTTCAGCAAAACCCTGGATAGACTCCAGTATGTTCAGAAGTCAGCTTCCAGGGATCTCACACACACCAAACCCTGGCAGCACATCGCTCCCACACGCATTCCCCTACTGGTTCCCAGTCAGCTCTTGTGTCAAGTACAAAATCCTCCATCTCACATACAAGTGCCTTGTCGCCCTAGCCTCCCCATGGAGATCCTAAAGGCAGAGTCCTTAGAAAAGCATGCCTGTTTTATCTACAGAACTGGCTGAACTGATTAGAAATATTAGTCATTGTATTATTGATTTACCACTTCACATTTCTTGATAAAGCATCATTTTACTGTAAATCTATGCTTGCATTGCTTACATGTGTATGTAATACATCAGAGCCGGAGCGATGAAAACTCTCTTGTCGACATGGGAGTGATTTTCAAACTAGTACAGCACTTATGGTGCGCACCCTCGTAAACATGCCGGCCTCTTGTGAGATTTTAGATTGAATGCATGTTAGATTGAAAAAAAAGTGCGAAGCTGATCTCTCTCGCGCGCTCTCGCACTCTTTTTTTCTATATTTCTCTAACACACACACACGCAGACACACACTGATGTTATTTAAAGTGAATATTTAGATTGATTTCCGATCATTGGTGTCTGGTGAAAAGCTGTGGATGCGTAATGATTAAAAATTTCACCAAGTAAACATTGATCAAGTGTATGCAGTACACAGCAAGACAGATCAGGCTGGAGCACTGAATGCGCTGTGTGTGTGTGTGTGTGTGTGTGTGTGTGTGTGTGTGTGTGTGTGTGTGTGTGTGTTGGAGAGTTTGTGTGTCTGTGAATATTTATATTAAAGATTAATGCATCTGTATGCATGTGTGTATATTGTATGGTGGATAGCACAGCATATACACTGCACATGAATACATTCATGTTTTTCCAACTCACTGCATCCTTAAAGACACAGTCTGCTTAAAACGCTGCATATGTAACAACTTACTGCATGCAGTGAGCAATGGTCGCACTATTGAGAGAGGTAGAGGAGAGACAGGGAGAGAGAGAAGTCTGTAGACGATGTCAGTCCGTCCTCCCATCGTTCCACCTCTCTTCATTGACAGGTGTAATACCGGTGAGGACTCTGCTGTGTTCAGCACAAGCTGTTCAGGGACTAACGCACTACCTTCTCTACCTGACGTCAGGGACCACACGGTCTAGACTCATCAGTCTGGATAGGACTGCTCTCAAGCTCACAATTACACTAAATATAACAACGTAGAGAACACAGAGAGGGGTGCACTTGTTTGACTACCTGATTGCCTGAATTCACCACACATCCTGTGTTTGTACTTTGTTTGTTATTATGTAAGTGTCTGCTGGCCTTAACGTAATGTGCTGTTCACAGGTCCACCGCCATGGGTGCCGCTTCTTCTTTGCACAAATCACATCGTTCTTTTCCTCGTTCATTGTGTATTATCTGGTTCACAGTTTGAATGAAGCCCCATTTTGTTTTTGCTCCTTTTCGCCTCATGTTTTCTCTCACTATTTCTGTTAACTCCTGTCCTGGCAGGGTCTCCTCAGGGATATACGTATACCTCTTGTCTGAGGAAACAGGAGTTTTATTTCCAAACAGTCCTGAATTGGGAC
>JAPMUY010003211.1:135000-150000 GCA_026901105.3 Galaxias olidus
GCGCTGGTAGGTTGGTCGTTTTGTTCTGATGTTGCCGTTGGTGTTAGTATTGTATTTTTGGCTTTTAATTGTGATAAGTATGTCTTGGCCGGCTTGGATTCCTCTTAGGGATGTATGGGTATGTGTAAGCGTTGCGATGGAGAGTCCACTGGACTGGGCTGATGGATGGTTTTTCTTAGGCCAGCTGCCAGACAGCACCACCAAGTAGAACGCAACCCAATCCACCTTCGACATAGCTTCTGACTAGTCAAATGTTTGTGCCAATCAGCTGCACCAGTATATCACTAGTACATCACTGGTATATTACTAGAAAATCACTAGTATATCACTGGTATATCACTATTGTGTCACTAGTAAATCCCTAGTACATCACTGGTATATCACTAGTATATCACTGGTATATCACGAGTATATCACTGGTATATTACTGGTATATCACTGATATATCACTAGTATATCACTTCTGTATCACTGCTATGTCACAAGTAGATCACTGGTATATCACTAGTATATCACCTGGGTGACTGCTACGCATTTGTGACCAAACGGTCAGTCGTTTGGGTGTCTAGAAAAGCGCTGTATCAAATGCAATCATTTAATTAGTACATCACTAGGTAAAGCTGTGGAATATGGACCCCGTCCAACCAGCAGTCGTTAGCAAGATAATAAGAAGTTGATGCCATATTTGGGTCTGGAATATGAAGCATTTTTCTCTGGATAATCACCCTGGAGGAAACACTTTATGAGCGGTGTCAGCACATGGAGTGGTGCTTAGTCACAGCAGCCTGCGTTCCCAGGAGAAGCTCCTGTCACTCCTCCGCCATCTCCTGGTGCTCCTGGCAGCCTGATATAGCATCCCGCTCACTACCAACAGGGCTCTGCTGTTTCTCTAGCCAATTTGTTTCACCCTCTTCTTTCTCGCTCTCTCTCTCTCTTTTTCTCTCTCTCTTTCTCTCTCTCTCTCTCTCTCTCTCTCTCTCGCTCTCTCTCTCTCCTTTTATGGCTCTTCCCCACTTTATCTTGGTCTGGACATTAACGATTCGATAATTTGTTCGCTCTGTCTGGTCATAAAGTACTTCCCCTGGATAGTAGACATGTTATTATAGGACTGTGTTAATTCAACATTATTGGACAAAAGGGGCTCTATTGTAGAATGATGGAAACAGTTGCCCATATTTTGGCCAAATGTTCACCATCGCCAAGCACCTAGAGACGTGTGTGTGTGTGTGTGTGTGTGTGTGTGTGTGTGTGTGTGTGTGTGTGGTGTGTGTGTGTGTGTGTGTGTGGGGGGGGGGGGTTTAAGTGCAAATGTTAGAGTTTCTATACAGAGTCCTGCACACCAATATGACTGGAACTCGGTTTATGCACACACAGTCACGCTAGCCCTATTTTAATGTTGCTGTGTAGCGCCTCCGTTTACCGCAGGGAGGCCACTGTGTTAAACAAATATACATTGGGTGTGTTAGTGGAGCAGATAATTGGCTTGCGTACTATGTGGAGCATAAAACCATGATTTGCTGGTTGAAAACATATGCAATTGTCCCACTTATATTACACTCACAGGCACACTATTATGTTGGGACCGTTTTTGCAGTTTTTGCTGTGTTTGCCATGTGATGTAGGCCAGCAGATGTAGCAGAGCACACAGCATCGTGCCTCTTTGACCCTATCCATTTCACTGGGTCCTTCACTGTGTTTTACATTACGTTAGCACTGATGCCTCACAGCAAAAAGGTCCTGGGTTCAAATCCCGGCCGATCCAGGTCCTATCTGTGTGGAGTTTGAATGGCTCACTCCCCGTGTTTGTATGGGTTTCCGCCAGGTGCTCCGGTTTCCTCCCACCACCATAAAAACATGTTTCGGGCTAATCCTCCTGTCAATGCCCTGACCAGGCACTGGCATAGAACTGAAGTTGGTCAATTTCCCCCTACGGGGCCAGGTCGCCACTGCAAAAGAGCTCTCGTGCTCAGTTGGACTTACCTGATTAAACAATGGTTAAAAAATAAATAAATAAATGAAAAATAATGTGTGTGTGTGTGTGTGTGTGTGTGTGTGTGTGTGTGTGTGTGTGTGTGTGTGTGTGTGTGTGTGTGTGTGTGTGTGTGTGTGTGTGTTAGGATCCCTCCCAACGTGCGGGACATCGTCTACTGTACGGGCGTGTCTCTGATGGACGAGGACGTGTGGGAGTTCATCTGGATGAAGTTCCACTCCTCCACCGCCGTCTCCGAGAAGAAGATCCTGCTGGAGGCACTCACCTGCAGCGACAACGGCTTCCTGCTCAACAGGTGTGTGTGTTTGTGTGTGTGTGTTGTGATTGTGATTGTGTGATTGTTGTGATTCTTCTAAGTACACAAAGACGCCCTCTGCTCCGGGATTATCTGATGGTGGTCCACCTAATTCGCTGTTCCCAGCTGTGAGTGCTCAGTGGGAGCCCTGACTTAACGCCCTGGGGGCAGACGTTCAACTCTCTCCCTCGCTGTTTCACACGGAGAGCTTCCCACCACGCAAAATGATTGGTGCGCGTGGCGCAAGTTTCAAAGTCAGAATTTTAAAATCTGCAACCTGCCAAACCAATCGGCGTGGGCCATATGAGGATGGACAGGTTTGCTGACCAATTGAAAGCCACCTGATGCGGTAGGCAGAGTCGGGGGGCTGCGGTCCACTGATCATCCCTCCTCAACTTCCAAACCGATCCGTGATCAATATGTCCCCCCGTGACTTTGATAGGTGATGAATTAGTCAGCCATCATATCTGATAAGTGATCAGTCAGTCAGCCATCGGGGAGGACCAGCCATCTGCCGCAGTGTAACCAGCAAAGAAGTCCAGCCTGCGACAGCTTTGGAAATCTGCCATCAGACATAAACGTGCACAAGCACACACACACACACACACACACACACACACACACACACACACACACACACACACACACACACACACACACACACACACACACCCGCACACACACACACACGCACACACAAACGCATGCGTTCACACCCGTTGTGACAGACTGTGTGTCTGTGGCGGTGAAGGGAGCAGTCACAACAGGAATAACAGTGTTAGTTTCAGAGGCTATCATAGACTCACTAAACTGACGTTAGCTAGCATGCCATATAAAGCACTTTGCTATCCACTGACTATTTATAAATACATCACAACGTTTCACATAGTGGCCACCTTCCGAGACGTATCTTATAATCTTATGGTTAAACACCCTGACAATGTCACGTGCGTTTTAGCTAGTTAGCGACAAGAAGTAAAGCATGTTTAAGAGTGCACCTTTAAACAATGCGCCTTCACGTTAAGGCTACCTGGAGGAAGAGGAGAGACGAGGGAGACGGGAAGAGATGGAGAGAGGTGGAGACGTCGGAGAAAGGGGGGGGGGTAATGATGGAATGATTAGGGACAGAGGAAGGGAGGGAGATTGGAAGAGAGATTAAAAAATCAGGAGACAGAGAGAGCGAGAGAGAGGGAGGGAGGAGAAGAAGAGGGCATCAGATGGCAGAGAGCTATGAGAAGTAGGGCGTGTGATTAGGGGGCGGATGAGTGAGCGACGCAGTTTTGGAGGCAAAGACTAGGGAGGCACAGGGCTGTGTGTGAGTGACACAAAGACACACAGAGAGAGAGAGAGAGAAAGAGACAGAGAGAGAGAGAGAGAGAGAGAGAGAGAGAGAGAGAGAGAGAGAGAGAGAGAGAGAGAGAGAGAGAGAGAGAGAGAGAGAGAGAGAGAGAGAGAGAGAGAGAGAGAGAAAGAGAGAGTGAAAGATAGAGGGGGGGTAAATGGTGTGCTAGTTTGCATGTTTAAATGTGTATGAGTGTGTGTGTGTGTGTGTGTGTGTGCGTGTGTGTGAGAGTGCCGCGCTAGGAAGAGGGAGTTGTGGGAGGCGTGTGTGATCAGGGAACAGCGGTAATTAACACGACTGTCTGTGTGTCAAGGAACAGAGAAGAAGAGAGAAAGAGGGGAGGAGAGGAAGGAGGAGTGAGAAGAGAAGTGGAACAGAGGGGAGAGGAGAGGAGAGGAGGAGGGAGAAAAATAACCGAGGGAGGGAGGGGAAGGAGGAGTGACAATCAAATCCTTCATTTTGAACCCTTTTAGGGAGCCTCAGTTAGACCGCAATGAAAACGTTATCAAACACATCTGCCGTTCTCCCAAATGATTGTTCTGGCGGTTCTCCAAAGGAGACCTGCTAATGGCGGTAGACAGAACATGGAGGAGCCCCACTGTGAACAGTCTCATAGACTGGAAGAGGAATCAGTCAGACTGCCTCAGCCATGTAGATGGTGCCTTACTGGCAGCATGGCGTCACCACTTCTGAGCAGAAAAAAATAAGTCAATAAAAATGAGGTAACGAGTTAAGTAGCTCCACCGTTTTTGGTTAATTGTTGTTTGCCAACGCTGCAATGTTTAGTGTAGCATAATCCCTGGTCTAATATCACCCAAGGAAAAGCACTACCTATCATGGGATCCTTGTGCCAGAGAGTGTCTGTGGAGCAGCAGTAAAACAGCGTTCAGATCAGTTGTATTAAGTGGAAGGCTGTAGAGTGTATATCACTAGGTAACTCGAATACAATGAAGATCAACTATGACACGTGGGTTTGCACTGGAATTATGATGATGATTGAATCGTGGCTGTAAATGACTTTTTCTGGTTGTCCTGTGTGCCAACTTGATAGAGCACCATAAAGTTCATATTCTATTACATACTGTATATTACATTATAAATAGTTTGACCTGTTCAGTTCAAGTTCACACAAAGACACGCGTACATGCAGTGCATGTGCACGCAACCTCGCGTCCAATCCTGAGTTATTGATTGGAGGAGCTAAGCCATGCTTGAATTTCACGCAGCATGCACCGGTGCAGGTGGAAAATGATATACGATGGACTCCTATTAGATCTGCGTGTGTGTGTGTGTGTGTGTGTGTGTGTGTGTGTGTGTGTGTGTGTGTGTGTGTGTGTGTGTGTGTGTGTGTGTGTGTGCGTGAGCGTGTGAGCGTGTGAGCCTGTGCCTATTGATAAAGGGGGCCTTATAGGTAAGTGCTCCTATATCACTGGCTGAGAAAACTAGGCAGAATGGATGCTATCACACACATGCTCCCGCACACACACACACACACACACACACAGCTCTAGGGTTCAGATAGATGGCTCTCTGTATCAAGTATTGATTTTTGGCCTCCCTGTAAATAGTGTCCCCTCCAACATTATGTTATTAATACACGTTGAGACCCTTCCCACAGAACACAGACACATCCAGTTCTTTCTTTCTTTCATTCTCTCTCTCTCTCTCTCTCTCTCTCTCTCTCTCTCTCTCTCTCTCTCTCTCTCTCTCTCTCTCTCTCTCTCTCTCTCTCTCTCTCTCTCTCTCTCTCTCTCTCTCTATCTCTGTCCCTCTCTCTCCCACTCTATCTCTCTGTTTCCTACACACAGTTTTATTCAGTCAATCACACACACACACACACACACACACACACACACACACACACACACACACACACACACACACTGCAGGTAAGGAAGGAAATGGCTTTGCCCTGAAGGATTTTTGGTAGGCAAAGGTTAGCTCTGGATTTGAGATGAAATTACCTCATCTTGGAGCACAGAGAGAGAGAGTGTGTGTGTGTGTGTGTGCTCGTGTGTGTGTGTGTGTGTGTGTGTGTGTGTGTGTGTGTGTGCGTGCGTGCGTGCGTGCGTGTGTCAGAAGGCCATTCTGGGATGACATCAGTCGGGCAGTTAGCCAGGGCTTAGCTGTTGATATTGTATTTTCAGCAACATGTGCTGTGGTGCTCCAAATCCTAGTGTGCAGGTAC
Organism: Galaxias olidus; assembly: GCA_026901105.3. Classification (NCBI taxonomy): domain Eukaryota; kingdom Metazoa; phylum Chordata; class Actinopteri; order Galaxiiformes; family Galaxiidae; genus Galaxias; species Galaxias olidus. The sequence goes on from JAPMUY010003211.1 coordinate 140,816, forward strand.
TGCAATAGAGGAGAAAGAAGAGAAAGAGAGAGAGAAAGAGAGAGAGAGAGAGAGAGAGAGAGAGAGAGAGAGAGAGAGAGAGAGAGAGAGAGAGAGAGAGAGAGAGAGAGAGAGAGAGAGAGAAAATAAGTGGTTTTCTGAGTTTCTACCTTGGCTGGCACACAAACCCAGAGCTGCTGCCCTCCATTGGTCTCTCCCTGTCAGGAAGCAGGTTCCCTTTAACTCCCTGACTCCGCTCATCTCCCTGATCAGCTCTCCTCTCGGGTCAGTAGGAGCCAGCATTGTCATGGTGAGATCAAAAGCATGACTTTTCAGGGACTTCTGGCATTCGGCATAATAACGGCCCTCCAGCCACGGTGAACTACATCACGAGTTATCATCCGAATGGCCTGGAACAATAGCAGACTGTTTTACATAGAGCAATGCCCGGCCCAAATCACTGTATAAACAACAAGAAATAGGTTTCCCTGCCAGTGATACAATGGATCTTTAAGATTGTGTTATTTGTATGAAGGTTTTGGACTCAACAAGGGTGTGTCTGAGCAGAGGCCTTGGAGCGGAGTAACAGGCCAATCTGACACTGGGGTGTGTGTGTGTGGGACTGCCTGTGTGCATTTGTCTTGGCGCCTTGTGGCGTTCTAGTGTCTGGAAAGGGTGATTAGGGTTAGGGGACAATCTCTGAGAAACGGAAGCCACAGCTTCCAACTTTCTGATGGTAAATTAGTCTCACAGTAGATTTAGACTGAGCGTAACACACAGTAGGGGGAGCAATGGCAAATGACAAACTGGGCACATTGATCAATATGAAACAATCTAAACTATCAAATCGATTGTAATGTTTTAAATAAGCAAAACTTTTTTTATTTTAATATTTGCTTTTCAGCTGTAGGCTGTCTCTTTTGATATATCTCTGCCGTTCATTCCTGCAAATATTTGAGAGAGAGAAAGAGGGAGCGAAAGAGAGAAAGAGAGAGCGAGAGAGAGAGAGGGAGCAAGAGAGAGAGGGAGTGAGAGAGGGAGTAACAGAAGGCCAAAGAGGAGGCAGAAAGACAAAGAGAGCGAGCAAAGTGGATCAAACAACGATTCCGTCGGCTCGCCTGTCTCTCCGAGTTCGACTTTTTCTCAGAAATATCTACGCTCACAGTCTCTGTCTGGCTGGCACGCGCGCGCTGAGACACTTCCACCACTCTGCAGTGCGAATCAACCCCCCGGAGAACGAAGCAACCTGCTAATCACCACAACTTGAAATCCAGGATCCGTAGAGAAATAATGATGTAACACTAACGCCTACATCACCTGACAGCTTCTGTCGTGAGTGCCGACCACTCAAGCACACACACACACGCACACACACACACGCACACACACACACACACACACACACACACACACACACACACACACAGGCTGCAAAGTTGGTTACAAACTTTGCAGTGCTCCCGTATTGTTGATGAAGATGCACTTGAAGGATTCCGCTGGAGGGTTTCCACAGACTAGAGCTGGCATCTGAAACAATCAACACGACCGCCTGGTGCCACTTCCTCAGAGATGATCAAATGTGATAAAGAGAAGCTGGCGGAGACACCTTAAAAGGTAGCACCACCTGCCGTCTTTCTTTGCCACTGATTAATATTAGGATTTGGATAACGGAAGAGGAGCGGAGAGAAGAAGTTGAAGTGCGTGTCGCCTTTCATTTGCCTTTGATGGAACTGTAACTTTAGATTTGTAAAAGTATTCCAGTTGTTCACTTTTCGTGCCTCACTCATTTCCATCACCCCCCCCCCCTCTCTCTCTCTCTCTCTGTCCCTCCCCCTCATCAGTCTAATGATAGCTTTATGAACTCACAAGAGACTTTAAAAATACTTTTGGAAGCATTTCATGGCAGAGAAGATTATTTTTCTAAAGGTGGTTTTACAGAGTGTCACTGCTGTTAATAGTCTCCTTCTCTCTGTAGCGCTCTCTTTCACACACACACACACAGACACACACACACACACCCTCGTTCTGTCTTAATAGTCTCAGAGGACAGAGGCGGAGAGAGGAAATCACTCTGAGAACAAAAGCTTTTTTTTAAGCCCCTCGGTCCCAAGCGTATATAATTGCAAATTGGAAACCCACGCAGCGTGGCGCTGTCTTTTGGGTGGATATCCCTTTTCCTGCCTGCTTGACATTTTCTCCTCATTTGCATAAGAGAGCTGGTACCTCCAGTTGATACGATGTCATCAGAACAAGGCCTGAGTCATCACAACCACACTATCTTCTCCAACAACTAAGCCTGGGCATTAGGATGTTAATGTGTCGGTGTAATGTGCTGGTGTGTGTGTGTGTGTGTGTGTGTGTGTGTGTGTGTGTGTGTGTGTGTGTGTGTGTGTGTGTGTGTGTGTGTGTGATAGTACATAGCGTTATATTTGATCTGTATCAGTGTATTGTAATTGAGTTTTAGGCTCAGGATCAGTGATCCCACATTCACAATGTGTTAAAAGTTAAGAAACTGTGCATGCTGTGTTAAACTGTGTGTACGATTACGTAGGGGTTTTGGACCTGGGTGCTTCTAGAATCAATGTGCTTTATCTCTAATGTGTGTGTGTGTGTGTGTGTGTGTGTGTGTGTGTGTGTGTGTGTGTGTGTGTGTGTGTGTGTGTGTGTGTTTCCTCTGCTAGGTTACTGAACCTGTCTCTGAGCTCTGACCTGGTGCCGGACCAGGACGTCATCGATGTCATCATCCACGTGGGACGGAACCCTCACGGCCGCCACCTCGCCTGGCGCTACTTCAGGGACAAGTGGGATATCCTGAACGCACGGTAAAGGAGGGAGACGTTCCGCATACACTGGAGAAAGATGGATTTTAGGAGTAGGATATCTTACCTTTTGGGGAAATAGAAGTAGATCATCTAGAACGCACACCTTTTTTTAAGAGGAAAACAGATCGTGTGTGTGTGCGCACGTGTGTGTGTGTGTGTGTGTGTGTGTGTGTGTGTGTGTGTGTGTGTGTGTGTGTGTGTGTGTGTGTGTGTGTGTGTGTGTTCTGCCCTGCTCTCAGGTATGGTGAAGCCCTGTTTATGAACTCGAAGCTGATCAGCGGTGTGACAGAGTTCCTGAACACAGAGACAGAGCTCACTGAGGTATGTTCTCAACACACTCACACTCCTCAGGCACAGTTTAAAAAAACACCTGATTCAATAAAAATATACAGCATACCACATTGAGCATCTAGGAGTAGCTTTCTTCAATAGTATTTCCAGATGGTATTATTTCTCCACATCCTGTATGAACACTAGCCGGTATTCAAAGCAAACTCATTTGCAGACATCCTCAGCAGGCAGTCAGTACTGTATGACCCCCACTGTACACATGTGGCCACTGTTTCAAACGCTTCTAGTTTGAGTCTGTTCATCAGCTCCTCCTTTTTTGATCCTATGATGCACATCTTGCAATTGAACGACTTAGCTTGAATAGGTTTTTAAAGCCTCTCTTTCAATGCCAGATGATGATTGGAATTGAAGTCTAACGATTGGAATTTGGTGTCAATCAGGACAGAAGTGTTTGTGTGTCCTGGAAGATCTCAACAAACCTGTGTGGTGTGGTTTTATGCTAACGTATGATTCATTGAAAATCTGTGCCAAAAATCAGAGGAAAGAAGATTATACGTATAGCAATAAAACGTTACTAAATGTTACGATAGCCATTGTACATACAATAGGTCCATTATTGGCCTTCTGAAAATGGATGTTCCAGTAGCAGAAATCCTAAAAGGAGAGAATTCAAACCCTTAAAGGGACGGCCTTTTCATCTAATTTCTTCAGACAACTAATTGGCTGAAGCATTTGGAGTCAACACAACTTCTAAAGAAAAGAAACGTCACTTTAATGTTTGCTTTGGGTGAAATAAACTATTGAGTCGTCTCTTCAAGCTTATGTATTTCTGCTCATTACTCTAGCGAGTTCACAAGGACTTTTTAGTTCCAATTTTACTTTCATTTACATTTCTTTCATTTGCTTTCACTCTGAACATTTGCTACAAAGAAAATGGCTGGGTTTGTTAAGTTGCTCTTTAAATCTTAATTGGATGGAAGAGGTGCATATGAGCTTTTGTACCTTAGCCTGAGTTGAACTTCGTGAGGGCAGCAAATTGACTCTAGAAACTTGTAAGTAATGACTTGTCCTGCAAGGCCTAATTTCTGCCTCTTTCTCCTCTCACTTCATCACCAGCTAAAGGAGTTCATCGCCGCCAGTGGGGGCGTGGCGGGCCCAGCGTTCGCCCGCGCGGTGGAGATTGTCGAGGCCAACGTCCGGTGGCACAGTCTCCACGAGCGCCACTTCTTCCAGTGGCTGCGGAAGTCCCCCAACGGCTAACAGCTTGCACACCGCCAACCCAGTGAACCGCTAGCCACCGAGCCTAGCGGAATCCGGCACAAAGCACAAACCACAAATCTTCCCCCGACAACGACAACATCCTCCTGACCAACAGGCCCAGGGTGGAGACCCAACAAATAAACACAACCTTCTAAATTAGCCTCAGCCGCGTAAACATTGGTACTTTCTTTAACTTGCTACTTTGCTACTAGGACTTTGCTACTCTTGTTTGCCCTGTCCCCGGAAGTCGAAGCGAAAGACGTGGGTTTAGGAAAGAGAGAGGAGTGAGAGAAAGAGACATTTCCAAACGAAAAGATGGTCAGTATAGATATTGCATGGCGGTGCGTGTTCTTTGGTGGCTCCAGTCTTTTTCTAGCTGCATGGCGATCTCCCACCCCTCCCCTGACTGCGCCCATCTACAACACATTTTGAACCCTTTAACCCTCTGAATGACCTGTGACCCTCAGGTAACTTCTGAGGGGTGGTCTAGATGGATTGTAAAACGGGTGCAGAGAGCCAGCAGGGGGGGGGGGGGGGGGGTGATGCCATGACAACGGGGACGATAAAGTAACTGAAACCTTGGAGACTTTGAAACTTTGTTGATGTCTTTGGTGTTGAAAGCAGGAAGAAGAGCAAAAGTAAAGGAGCTGTCTCTCTTGACAATCAGTGGTTTGAATCAGACACAGAGAGAGAGAGAGAGAGAGAGAGAGAGAGAGAGAGAGAGAGAGAGAGAGAGAGAGAGAGAGATGGCTCTGGGTTGGGAACTCGCTGGAAAGCGTGCAGGCTGACAGACTGACTGTGCAGACTGACAGACGGACACCAAAAGAGGAACTTTGTTGGAGCAGTTTGGTCCATATACAGTATATTGAGTCTGTCAGCGTGGCGGAACGTTAATGATGTGTTTGAACATTGTGTCTATTTCCAAGATGTGTTTGGACTGTGTGTGTTTCTTCAAGCCATACTAGAGAGTTTGAATCGATCTGGGTCTATTCCTTTACAGACCTGCCTGCTGGCTACTGTGCTGTTCAGTGTTGTGTGTGCGATGATGATGATGGCTGCCAAAATAGCACCACTTCACTTGGACAGGGTTTCCTTGCCTTCCTCACACTAGACGAGGGACTGGAGGACTCCAGACAACACAGTTCCCGTTGGAACTGACTCTGGACTGACAGCCGGATGAGTGAAAGTTGGACATTTCTTTTTTTGTTTCTGTGAACTTTGTGACATTAAAAGCCACCAGGGAGGAAGCAGGAAGTCTCAACGCTAAAGAACTTTTCTACGACCTAATTGGTGTGTTCAAGTTGTTTATATGGAAATTCAAACCTGTTTTGTGAAATGGGATCAGTATTAAAAATCAATTGAAGCCCCCCTATTGGTCAAGTAGACTCCAGCCCGACCAGGGTTAAGAAAACATGTAGAGAATCGGTTAATTTTGCTTTTTGTTTGATGTGCTTCAGTGGTTCTTTATTTTATGCCTTCAAAACTGTTTCATGTAAATGTTTCATACTTTACACAGAGTACACGAGAGGACATGGACGAGAGAGGATGAGATTTAATTTTGAAACCATATGCATTTATTTAAATAATAAAAAGAAAAACATGCAGACATTCTTTAAAGATGTTTTTCAATGCCAATTGCAGCTGCGGCTACTCAAAAGAATAGGTAGTCATCCCACTTTGCATATGAGGAGGTTTTCAAGCTCATACATTTCTAATATATGCATTTTTTCTTTCATTATATTTATTGGAGTGATATACAGTATCTCCCAGCGAAATATTAAATATACATTTTGATTGATATCCTCAGAGATAAATAATTTGATGTTGTAAGCTAATTAAAAAAATTTGTTAACAGAAAAGAAAATGAGAATATAAGTCTAGCCAAGCAACTGGTGCATTACAGTTTCTACATGTTTTTTTTCTTATTCATGATTTAGGACCAACAGTATGACAACCATGCAGTATTCCTTACTTTTAGTATAACTTCAGGTGTGTTACATTTCAAATTCAAGACAGTTCATCCACAGTTGGAGGCTTCAGGCTGACTCACATAATGTCTCAAATAATACTCTTCTGAATAAAAAAAAAATGTAACAAAAAGTGTTTACTGATCTTAACTGCATCACGACCAGGCTAGGTCTGTGTGGTTGCTTTTATTAGGTTTGGAACACCGGTCTGGTCTCCAGGGACCACCCCTACCTTTCCTATCGCTGCCTCCTCGTCATTTTCCACGTGCAAAGCTTTTGTCTTCTTGTTTTTTTGTCACGAGAGATTTCTGTATTTTTAGCAGAATAGTGGGGGAGATTTAAATGCTAATCATTAAATTATTTTGTACAGTAAATCATCACTTTTTCAGGACTGTCATTCTGTGTTTGTGTGTGTGTGTGTGTGCGTGTGTGTTTGTGTGTGTGTGTGTGTGTGTGTGTGTGTTTGTGTGTGTGTGTGTGTGTGCGTGTGTGTGTGTGTGTTTGAGAGAGAGAAACTGTGGAGGTTTGTCTTTGTGTTTCAGGTGTTCACTGTGTGTGTGCAGCAGATTGATTTTCATCTTCATAGTGCTGATTGAAGAACAACAGGAGTGGGTTTGGGGTGTTTGCGTGAACCCGTGTGTGAGTGTGTGTGTGTGTGCGTGTGTGTGTGTGTGTGTGTGTGTGTGTGTGTGTGTGTGTGTGTGTGTGTGTGTGTGTGTGTGTGTGTGTGTGTGTGTGTGTGTGTGTGTGTGTGTGTGTGTGTGTGTATGTGTGTGTACGTGTGTGCTGACTGCAGAAGTACTAAATTGGGTTCAGGACAGTGGTTTACTCCTCTGCTGACTCAGATCCAATCCAGTGGAGACGAACACTGGACTCATCACATTCTTCAGGGACCAAGCCCCAGCAGGTGTTCGGCTGTTGGTCCGTAACAGCCCATAATCTACCCGGGGCTGGGACCATTCTGTCTGGTTTGAGGCCAAAACGGCGCCCCTGGTGGTGATGGTAACAACGTGCAGCTGAAGCTGCGGTAAACCATTTTCCACATTGACTGACACACAAATCCAATTAAAGTTTCACGAAAGCTGTTGAATCCGTTTAGTTGAGCGTCACTGATAATGAAAACCCCAACCCTATTTCTTTTCCTATAATTTGGTTACTACCTCTTCTCCTGCTGCTCGCAATAATGGAGCTGCAATGCATTAAGACTGCAATATAGCTGTTATAGTACCAGGGACTGGCCATTACTTTCTGTCAAGTTAATTCTACAGAGATAAGGAATGTGCTGACAAGTTGAGTCACTTGCTCTCAGGGCTGGTGCATAGGCCAAAAAGAATCAACTTCTCATCTCAAGATCATCAAGCTCATTCAAATCTTTGAGGAACCTTTAGGCCTGCAGTATATTTATTTGAATGCACATCATTACCATAAGGAAACCAATGAAGCGACTGAAAAATTCTATTTTAATTGAAATTTGATTTGGACCTTTTGATTCAGCTGTAGTGCTCTTTGTTGACACTGCTGTGTACCTGAGTGTACTGCGTCAATATCATGAGGTAGCGCATATCTGAAATGAAATTTCCCCCGATCCTCATTCACTTTGGACTGCCCATTTATCAGTAATAGAACACTTTATCTAGCTTCTCAAATAAGACACTCTCTCTCCCTCTCTCTCTCTCGCAGTGTCCTCTGTCTTCCTCTCTTCCTCTCTCTCTCTCTCTGTGTCCTCTGTCTTCCTCTCTTCCTCTCTCTCTCTCTCTCTTTATCTCTTCTTACCTCCCTTTCTCTATCTCGTTCTCCCCTATTGCTGGTATGATCTATTTCACTCCTCATACTGTCAGATGTTTACTGAGAGCTATTCATCACACACACACATGCACATACACACGCACTCACACTAAGATACAGACTACCTCTCTCCTTTTGAGAAACGATGACACAGATACCGATCAGCAGCTGCAGAATGGGATGCCCTACTGGGTTTGTCTGTGGGGGGAAAGAAGATACAATTTTTTAAAGAAATAAACCATTTAAAACATTTTCCTAAAACACTGGTGTTAGCCAGACTGTGTAAGGAAGGCCCATTTTGGAGGGCCAATCATGAGTTGTCATTCCTGAACGGTAAAAATGTGAATGATATGCATAAAAGCTTTGGTAGGTCCCATGTAACCAATAAGGGGCCAGGTTAAATCAATTCAGTTCACTATGGATGTATCTCATCTCTTGTTATAGACTTCAAAGTGATATGGTTGGGAATCAGTTGACAGATTGGTTCTCCATATCACCACGGTTACTGTGGGGCTGCTATTCCAATGCTGTGAACGCTGTGAACACACACACACACACACACACACACACACACACACACACACACACAGGAATGCCATGATGTCATCAGTAGCAGACCTCACCACTGGAGGCTTGCTGAAAGATCTCTGCAAGGCCAGCCAATGAAAGAGGCGAGATGGGAAGGCGTCGCCAATCACAGCCTGCCATGCCCGGAGGAAAGAGGAGACCCAATGGAGATCCAGGTGACTGAGAGCTGGGAGCTCTTCACACACTGCTCATTAGCACACATACACACACACACCGAGAGAGAGAGACACACACTCACACACGTGTATTCACTTGCATACCTCATAAAAACACGTTCAAAATGCAAAACCTGAAGATGGCTATTTGAGAGCTTGAAAACAGGGGCTATCATCAGTAAATACTCACACAAACGACTGTCAAGAATTGCAATGAATCCCTTTTAAAGAGGAAATGCAGATGAATATTTTTGCCGCTCCCGTTTGCTGCCTCGCCACAATCAGCTGCATTCATATTCAAATTCTCATTCATCATTGAAGAGGGTGGGGGGGGGGGG
>JAPMUY010003211.1:162500-170000 GCA_026901105.3 Galaxias olidus
ATATCATAGGGATTTATGATGCATATTACCAAGGGCTGAGTAACACAGCGCCATACTAGTCCATCATGTTTGATGTTTCTCCTGTCATATTTATAATGTATCTGTTTATTCTCAGAGTATAAAGGATATTATTAACACCCTTACATTCATCTTGTATTGAGTCAAATCGACTTCAGTAGAATTATGGGCCTTCTCTAAGTATTCAGAGAATAAACTCATTCCACGCACACACACATCTTGGATACTAATGTTCATGCATCTTACGTAATGTAGTGTACACAAAGTATTTTATAGAGGTGAAGTATACAAGAAGGTATTAGAAACACCACAGCATTAATAATTAGGTGTTAAATAATGGTTTCCCTATCAAGCCTGAGGCATATCCCACAGAACAGTTCCTTACATATGTGCAGTATTTCCACATTCTGCATAGAAAGAATCTGTAACGGCTCCCAGGAGTGAAACAGGCTCAAACGCAGACTGATAGCAAAGCTACAGAACAAGAGGGCTACTAAAAGAAACACTGAGACAACTCTCTCAAAGAAAATCGCTCCAATAGGAGACTAAAGGTTTTAATAGACCAAAACTCCGACATACATGTCACGGCAAACAAACAATGAACCAACACAAGACTAGGGTGGGGAGGAACTTAAATAGTAGACAAAAACAGGTGCAAACAATAATCATAAAGGGCCACCCAAGTGAGACCAATAAATACTGATGAGAAACGTGAACACATGCAGGGAGCTGTCCACTGGCCGGTGCTGAACCTAGGACGATCCCTGGCGGCCCTGACAGAATCAAATGATCCAGCTTCTTTTGAATGTTCTTTTCTTTCCTCTGCTACAGTCTTCACATGCTGGCTCCACAGGCGTAGAACGCTCTCCGAAATTCAGGAGAGACATTAAACAAAGCAACATGTGGAAAACCTTCATCCCAATTTCAACGTTACTTAGAAATCTCCAATAATAAAGTCAAAAACACTATGCGTGAATTGTATCTAAAAGCATAACAAGCACATGTTATGAGTAATCACCCAAAATATCACGGTTCTAATTTCAAACTTTCATATCCGCATCCTCCCAATACTATCCAGCAATACAAAACAAATCGCATGATTGGTAGTTTACTAGTATATTTAGCAAATGCTTATTGACATGATGATGTTGCAACTGGTAAGCTGTATAGCCATACTGGTTTGGCTGTATGTGTGTGTGTGTGTGTGTGTGTGTGTGTGTGTGTGTGTGTGTGTGTGTGTGTGTGTGTGTGTGTGTGTGTGTGTGTGTGCGTGCGTGCGTGCGTGCGTGCGTGAGTGCGTGCGTGCGTGCGTGCGCGTGCGTGTGTGTGTGTTTGTATTTGAACAAATCCTTGGCTAAACCTAGTGCTAAACATGTGATTAACCAAAAACATTATATGACTCTTGAACTGCGACAAATGCACTGGGCCTCATTGATCAAACACGCACACTCCTGGATTCCATCTTTGGCTGAACTGTACAATTGAACAAAAACAACTTTTATCCTTGACTTGCGGTTGAACTAAATTACGTAATAAATGGAATTTTTGTTCTGGGTTGAGTTCCAGGTGAATGTAATGAGTTTTCAAGGTTAGCAATGTTCTGTTTCCTGGTACGAAAGACAGACCTATTTCTCCTAGACCAGCATCAGACTCCATGGCTCATTAATGGACTTTCACTGGGCTCCCTCTCTCTCTCAAAGTGCCTTGCCCATCGGGGGTAGAGGGAAGCTGCTGTTTGGCTCACAGACATACACACACACACACACACACTCACACACAGACACACACACACCGCCACTATTTTTGCTCCTCTATCCTCCTGTGCATAAAGACTTTTGTAGGCTTGTTGAAAGAGAACAGTGAGCACCACATAGCACTTACTGTAATTCACATCTAGCTTTTACTGTAATATCTTTCAAATTAATGAACGCATTAAAGTAACCTCTACTGTCCTCCTCTCCTGTGAAGTGCACACACACACGCACACACACACACACACGCACACACACAAGGACCACTTGAACTTTAACATGAGAGTTGAGAGAGTTGAAGAAGTGCCCGTTCTTGAGTTCTGGGATTGGCTAAGCGGAACAGCCATCTCTGTAAATTAATTTGCTGGCTGCATTAATGTGTTTTCCAAAATAGAAAATCTGCTGCTCGGAAAATGAACTGTCAAATGGCTTGTCAGCCTGGTAATATTATTGCAGAGAGGAGAGGAGAGGAAAGGAGAGGAGAGGAGAGGAGAGGAGAGAAGAGGAGAGAAGAGGAGAGGAGAGGTAGACCATTTGTCCTCATTTAACTCCCTGATAGAAAACTTTTTTTAGCAGAGTGGGGCGTTGAAAATGAATAATGAAGGCAGGGAAGAAGGGTGGAGTTAGGGGAGATGTGGACACAAGAATAAATATAAGCTGATGGAAACATTTGTACTTCTTAGCTGAGAGAAAGTTCAAAAGCAGTGATCTATACAAAATGAATTTTTTATGTTGTATTGGAAGATAATGTGGGTAAAGAATATTTTATCAGAGTCCACCTGTGAAACGCTTTATCGGATTAAATCTGTGAATCTCTCTTAATGTGTTTAAGGTTCTCTTCGTAGGCTATCAGAGAGGACAGAATATAAAAAAGGGGCCGGTTTCTCTGCTCCATAAACTCTGTGGAGGACGGGGCTACTAGGAACAAATCAACACAAACAACTACAAAGCAACAATAGGCAGCCTTTTGTTTTACACACACTATCCGCACACATGCGCGCACACATGCGCGCACACACACACACACACACACACACACACACACACACACACACACAGACACACGGGCGCACACACACACACACACACACGCTCACACTGTTCATTCTGTCTACACTAAGCCTCCCCACGCATATCGTACAAGGCTGTCACTACAATACTTGGATTAACTCAAGGCTGTATGTGTGCATGTGTGTGTGTTTGTGTTTTTTTTATGTGTGAGTGTCTTTGTGTGTTAGTGTGTGGTGATTTTTTATGTGTCTGTGTGTGTGTCTGTGTGTTTTTCTGTCTGTCTGTGTGAGTCTGTGTGAGTGTGTGTGTGAGTGTGTGTGTGTGTGAGTGTGTGTCTGTGTGTGTGTGTGTGTGTGTGTGTGTGTGTGTGTGTGTGTGTGTGTGTGTGTGTGTGTGTGTGTGTGTGTGTGTGTGTGTGTGTGTGTGACTCCTGAGACAAGGTGTCCCAGAGATAACAAAGGTTTCAGAGGCTCAGGTGGATTTGTGCTCTGAGCTCCTCCTCAAACTACTATGTGTCATGGTGTGTCACTATCTGGGGGGGAAGTCTTTTGTTAGGAAGTCTTTTGTTATTTTTTTTTTCCATGAGGGATTAAGGAGAATATCTCTGGTTTAACTGGCGTCTACAGTGCAGTGAGGGATAGGGGTGGGGGGGTTAGGAGTGGAGTTGGAGAATGTATTTTACTTAAAATTGTTTTCATATTTCTATTCTTTTAAATTATAATCATCTAGTTCCAGTCTACATAATTGTTCACGCTCAAAATTAAATGCATTCATATACTACTCTGAATACCATAAGTTAAAAAGTAGTGTGAGTACAGGTGCAGAGTGTAAAAACAGACACACGCACACACACACACCTAATGCAGAACATAACATCCAGAGTAGAACAGACTAGATGAAGGAGATAGCAGAGTAGAGGAGAGCAGAGCATCAATAGTAGAGCAGAGTAGAGCAGAGGAAAGCAGAGGTGAGGAGAGGAGAGGAGAGCAGAGCAGAGCAGACTAGAAGAGAAGAGAGGATAGGTAGATCATTTGTCCTCATTTTATAAAGTGAGAGATGGCAAATGAAAGTTATCAGCAGTCAACGGAGTTAAAAAACATAACGATCAAACAGCATCTCCTCATATAACGATTGAACGTTATTTCCTCCTCTCCTCTACATTGTCTCACGTATAATAAATAACTTTGACAGAAAGATAGCGAGCATAATAGCAGGTTATACTCTTTATACCACAGACACACACACACACACACAGACCCCCCATAGCACAATGTAAACACAAAGACACACTATAATAACAGGTTCGAAGGCATAGTTGTATTTGTGTTGATTTGACTGGATAATAGTCCAGGGGCCCGCTGAGGCTATTACCATATCAATACCCTGTTTACAAGCAATTTCTCTGTCTGGCTGTCTCTCCGTCTCCATGTCTCAGACACTCCTCTCCTCTCCTGTCATTTCTCTATCCCCAGTCCATCCTTTTGAAATTGTTTTGGATCATCCTTTCTAACTTGTCTTTTTCTTCTATCTCTCTCTATTTCATGTAGAGCAATGTCAAATCCCCTATCATTATGAATAATAAAGGTTTAATAACTCCCATTGTTGCTTTGCCAAAGATGCGGGCTGATTGATTGAACGGCCATCTGACAGGCTAATTTAGAAGCAAGATTACGCGAGGGCTTCTGCACATAGGTAGCTCAACACACACCCACGCATATGAAAGGCTTGCTATTTATGAAAGAAAAATAAGTGATCGTGGCCTGCTCTTACTTTTTCCAGAATACATTTTCTCAACACCCCTTCTTCCCCTCTCTCTCTCTCTCTCTCTCTCTCTCTCTCTCTCTCTCTCTCTCTTTCTCTGTCACACGCGTCGTCCGTGTGCTCTCTGGGAGCAGGAAGTGGTACTAATTCTAATTCTCAGAAGTAGAGAACTTGTTTCATGGTGATTATGTGCTGGCTCTGTATTTACTGGGCCCGTGTGACCGGGGCTTTTCAGTCCCTCGGTAAGTAGGCCAGCGGGGTTCTTCTCTCACACAGCTCGACGCTCAGGCAGCCTGCAGCCATTTGACCCCGGGGCCAGGAGATTTCCACTTCTGTTGGAGTCATTCTTTCTCCACACACACACACACACACACACACACATGGACACGCACACACACGGACACACACTGTGAAACCTGCCTGGTAATTGCGTACCCCACTCTTGGCGAAGCCTCTTAAAGTTGCTCTGTTTTTTGTCGGCGTCGTTCCTTCTCGTGGCCCGGTAGACAAAGCAAGTCTCTCCTCTTTAGTCCAGTCCTGTTTTTTCCTTATTAAAAATAATCTCACTCTTTTTGCGGCTTTTTTATTTCACACTGTCTGTTTTCAAACGACGGGATTCAAACTGAGCCACACCGAGTGAATGGAGACAAAAAGCACTTCTATTCTAACTAGCTCCTCTTTACATGTGGAGCTGAGAGTACAGGCTCCCTATCCCTCCCTGTCCCTTAACTAGAACCAGAGGAACAGGAATTCAGTCGTTTCAAAGACCAGACCTTTAACCGAGGAGTTGACACGCTACCATGGCAGTCGCGGTTTCAAAAGTCAGAACAATAGCTCCAAGCAACGTGAAAAACTCACAGTACCAAAGTTCATCTTTCAAAAAGAATCAGCTCATTTGCGCGTTTGTTTCATTTAGACAGAGACTGGCCTTTTCGGTCGGCCATGTCTTTTTACATCCGTTGCTGCAGGGCAGAAAGATGCATGCCTGGGCTACTGACATTCCCCGCACTTCCTTACACACACACACACACACACACACACACACACACACACACACACACACACAGAGACAGACAAGCACTTAAACACACACTCTATCTTCTCAGCATTCGCCGGGCAGCACCCGGCGTTTAGCTTGCAGATGAAGTGTCCTCCCAACTAATTGCAGCCATATGCAAATGTGTTTGTGTTTCATGACTTTAATCACAGCTTGTGCACTGGAGATGGAGACCATTAACAAGCAAACACACACACACACACACACACACATTCACATGAACGCCCAGCCACACTGCTTAGCAGATGTTTGCGTGGCACCTGAGTGGTTATCTCATAATAATCACATTTATTATCAAAATTAGAATCACCACGTGCTTGGGTTTGTTTCTGTGTGTGTGTGTGTGGTTGTGCGGGAGTGTGTGTGTGTGTGTGTGTGTGTGTGTGTGTGTTTTCTAGGATGTTACCCTGTGAGAGGGGCAGGATACAGTGCATCAAAGGGGCTTGTAAGTGGCATGGATGGATTTGTGGAGGGTTTAGGGACAGACTCCTGGAGGACAGGGGGCTTGTGGGAGCCAGGACAGAGGCACTGCTTTCATGTTGCATTGCATCATGGGGCTCAGAGGCTTTTTCTAATGGGTTGCAGCAACAAACCTGCACCAGAGAGAGAGAGGTGATGGAGGGAGGAAAGGAGGGAGAGGGGAAGAGGTAGAGTGAGTGGAAAGGCCAATGAGGGACTGAAGGACAAGTTTATGTACTTTTAAAAATACTGTAAGGTACTGCAAAAAATTATTATTAATTAGTGATATTAATTAGTTCTTTGATCTTTGTTTCCTCTGTACGCAACAACCAAAAAAAGTCCAGTCTCCTTTCCCTTAAATAGAAGTGTTTAGACACACACACACACACACACACACACACACACACACACACACACACACACTCTCTCTCTCAGAGGCTCACACTTGATGTGTCTAAGTTGTTAGAAGATAAGAGGACCAATTAGTTTCATTCTTCTATGACACCAAAGAAACTGTGGCACAGCACGCACACACACACACACACACACACACACACGACACACACACACACACACACACACACACATACACATCCACTCACACATCCACACGCAGCACACGAACAAAGCATGGAGCTGGTCATCACTAAAGGAACTAGAAAGAAACTCATTAAACTGTAATCTGCTGCCATTGCCTCTATTGTCACACACACACCCACACGCGCACACACATACAAGAAGAGTTTTTTGTAATTACTGTATGATCCATGTCTCAACATTTAGTTAATTAGGCAGGAGGGGTGACATTTTTCTAACCCTAAGCACACACACACCACAATAAACCCCAACACACACACACACACACACACACACACACACACACACACACGCACACACACATATACACACACAGGCGATGAATAGTTTTTAACTCGCTAGGTTTCCTGCGCTTACATCCACATTGTTCTGTGTTATTCAGGTCACCTCCAAATGTTTCTTCTGTACAGTATGTTACATTGTCTCCACCTGAGTCTTTCTCTCTCTCCCTCAGCTATCCCCATCCCCCCCCCCCTCTCTCTCTCTCTCTCTCTCTCTCTCACTCTCTCTTCTCTCTCTATCTCTCTCTCTCTTCTTTCGCTCTCTCTGACTCTCCCTCAATCATCCCCCACCTTCCCTTCCCTCTCTCACACATTCCTTCAATTTACCTACTCTCTCTCTCTCTCTCGCTCTCATTATTCTGCAACCACCCTTCTCTCCACCTCCCGCTCCACCCTTTACTCCCTTTCCCTCAGTCCCCATAGACCACACTTTATTTTACTTTACTCCAGCTCTTCTCCTCTCTCTCCCTTTAACCCCACCCCCCCCCCCCCCCCCCTCTCTCTCTCTCTCTCTCGCTCCCAGTCGTCACACTGTGTTTTCTCTCACCCTTTCAATCATCCTCAT